>JABXWE010051011.1:0-11179 GCA_014611495.1 Limonius californicus | reverse complement strand
TATATATATATATATATATATATATATACAGGGAATTTTTCTTTTTAGTATACATAGCCTATGTATACTTTTAAAAGAAACGCGCCAATTTCGCCTATTGTGTAGGCAACCAACTATACAGACAACTCAAGCATGTTGTGACCACAGCAATCAAATTAATTCAATGCTAAAAATAGAATTAATCTTTATTTAGTGTCAAACAATTGTTAGAAAATTTAAATCAGAGGGATGCGTAATAAATTCCCATAAAATAAAAACTGAAAGTAATCACGTTTTAACCGAAGAAATGAAACTAAGTATTTTATGCTACGTTGAATAATCATAATTAAAAAAAGTTTGCGATCCCCGGGAATTGAACTCGGATCAACTGCTTGGAAGGCAGCTGTGCTGACCATTACACCATTTTGCCGCTGATGTATGTGTTTTGTACAAAAGAAATATAATGTGCACGGACCTTGCGGAAACATCACCCTGTCAATTTTTGCATTTAACAAAAAAGTCATCATCTGTGTCCTATATATACTGGATAAAATACTTATTTAATATAAACACTGCATCAACATAACCTTCATACTCAAATAATTCACAACTATAGTGACGTTTGTTTCAGATTTTAGTTGTCGGTATAGTTGGTTGCATACACAATAGGCGAAATTGACGCGTTTCCTTTAAAAGTATACATAGGCAATGTATACTAAAAAGAAAAATTCCCTGTATAATCACATTGTAACTGCAAGGGGGCACTAAAACCTACACTATTACTATAGGAATTTCTTTAACAATAACTACAAAATCAGATCTTGCATTTTACTCTCTCTTATTTGTTACAATACAACGACACAAGAGAAACAACAAATAAAGATTACATATTAAAAGACTATGACGTTTCACATTTCCGCTGTGGAAATGAAGTATAAATTTAATCATCATTTTAAAATTGAATTGCTGCAATAAAATTTAACCTGATCCAAACTCCTTTCTAAGGGTTCTATTGCCTTAAATTATTAATTCATCCTTAATTTTTTAAGTTCATAAAAATCAGATACAAAATGTTTTTAAGTGCCAAAACACTAAACTTAATATTTCGTAGATGACTGCAAAGAAGAGCTTGTTAAATAAATCGGAAATGATTTTGTAGGCCTTTCAAGCAGTTATAACGTACAAACTTCTAATGAAAATGACAAATACTTACTTTGTTTAGAGGGGAAACATGGAAAAATAATAAAATAATTTGAATAATAATATGCAAGTTAATAAATAAATAAATATTTATAGTTCCCAGCCATAAAAAAATAACTCTCATGTTATATTAACAAAAGACGAAAACAATATTGTCCAATCGACGTATGTCTTCCTACATAGGTAATTTAAAAAAGTGTTTACGACCCTATTGTAATGTTTCGCAAACTGCATTCTTGCAAAATTCAGCAAACCATGTACATATATTGTCAATCAACAGCATTGTTGCCGTGCTCTTGTATTTTTCTTAACATAATGTCTTATTGTATTACCATATTCAAGACCACCAACTTCTAATTTTTAGACCTATTTAGTAGTTCTACCATTAAAAGAAGAGAAAGGTTAACATTCAATACCTCCACTGGAAACAGAAAAACCTGGCCTTAATATAATTATCCAAGACCTAACACGATACACTGTACTCATAACAATTATATTTAATGGCCTCGTTGTAAACGTATTGCATCTCAGCTGCATTATGTTTGGTAACATGTAATAGAGCTTCTTTTTACAAACAATTTTCTAACCACATTTGTATTTTAGTAGTAACTCAGAAAATTTGTTTAACATTAGATATTTTAATAAAGGCACTTTCAATTAGTACAACATAATTTTATTATCTCACAATGTATCAATTGCTAATTAACAATCTACCTTATCATCGTCATTTTGCTAAATAAACATTACGTTTTCAGAAAAGCTAATGCAGATTGATTAAAAAGTATAATAAACCTATTTCAATAGCCTGATAAAATATCTCTGGAGGAATCTCTATAATAGAATTGGGTTTTCCTGCATATGGAATCGATGGAGCAGAATTAATTAATTAATAATATTTTGCGACATGCAATGTTTTCAGGAAACGGTACAAAAGTGTCCTCTACAGTCTACATGAAGCTACCAGACAGTTGATATGACCATTGGGGGGTTATCATAAACTGTAGTTACATGAACGATATAAGTTTTATGAAAAAGGTAACTGTTTATTTTTGGCAAAAGGAATTTACCTTTTTTTTCTTTATACAAGGCAGTACAATACTGTGAAACGGACGATTGAATTAAGCAAAGTCTTGTATAACAACAAGCTACACCTTTTAAACGTATGATTGATTCTAAGGGGGTGCTACGTAAACAGCACCAGACCCAATCTATGCATTTTTAAAGAGAAGAGCGTATATATTTTTACATTTTTGTATTCCTCATCAATGGAGAATTAATATAATATACGATTATGATAGTTTAAACTCAATAGTTTTAGCGTTACTCAAGTATTTGGATGAATATTTCAAAAATATTATTTATACGGTGTGTGTTCAATTGAAACCCATCTTTGCTTTATAAAAAAATTATTCAACAATTTAATTACAAATAATTATCGTCACAGTTAAGGCATCTAACCCACTGTTTTACTAACCGATGTATACCCTGCTCATAGAATTCTTGTGGCTGCTGATTGAAGAAGTTTTCCATTGCTATCTGTACTTTCGCGTCAGACTCGAATTGCCGACCTTATAACGCCTTTTTCAGCGGTCTAAAATATGGAAATCGCAAGGCGATAGATCCGGGCTATAGGGTGGATGCTCTAAAACCCTTCATTTCTTTCGCTGAAGATTTTCTTTTACCACATTAGCAACATGAGGCTAGCTTTGTCGTGCAACAAAATGACCCCACGCGTAAGTTTCCCTGGACGTTTCCGTCTTATTGCTTGATGAAGCTTGTTCAAAGTTCTTCAGGGTCCTTCATGGTCGAATAAAAATGTTAACATCACCTTGCCTGTAGCAGGTTGTGCTTTAAACGTCTTCAGTGGTGGTGGTGAATGTTTCCACTGCATAGACGATAACTTACTGGATGGCTCGTAGTAATGGCACCAAATTTCGTCACCAGCAACTATTGACAGAAGATAGTCAGTCCCATTTTGCCTAGTCTGTGAGGTGTTGCAGAGATATGCCCATTCGCAAGCTATTTTGTTCATTAGACAAAACACAAGGAATACATTGCGACAAACTCTGCTGTAACCCAGAGTACGAACAAGACTATAGACAGATCCTACACTCGCACCAACAATTTCTGAAATTTCTTTAATTGAAATGCGACCATTTCCCTAATAATGCCTTCCACACATACCATATTGTTTTCTGTTAATGCAGTACACCGTGCACATAGCGGCTCATCTATAGTCCCCTCCAGTCATAGTCAGCACCATTCCTTCACAGTTGGGTACGCAATACATGCATTTCCTTACACTGCTTGCATTCGCGTATGACTCTGCAATGGATGTACCCCTTAGGGCATAAAAATTGTATTACCGTACGCTGATCAAACTTGGACGGATTTTCAACAACAAACGCCATTTCAAAATCGAAATTTTAACAGTCAAAATCAGATTCAAACGCCAGAAACTTATTAATGTGTTGCTTACAAACACTAGTAACATTAACAAACGTCATTTGAATTACTGCATTTGTTTTCAAGCTTAAGTTGATCAAATATGGGTTTCAGTTGAACAAGCCTCGTATATACTTTAATAACAGAAGAATATAGTTAGTTCTAATTTACTGAAAATATTTAATGATTTTTAGTGTTTAAAACCACATGACCATTTGAAACACAACTTGACCTGCCGTACAGGGCGATCGGTAATCGTGAAATGCTTCATTAATAAACGTATTTTTTAATTGAAATGTTCATTCTTTTTATTTTAATACACCGTACTTAATATCTATGGCGGCTAGAAACAGTGCGTTGGATTTTTACGCTTAAGGTCTGGGTTTAAATACCCAGTACCCAGATGTACCCAGACATCGTATTTTTAACAACAGCTCTTCCTTGTAGAGCAATCATAAATCAGCGAGATTTTCTTCCTGGTAAATCTTCTCTGCAGTAGAAGTCTCTACACTTCCTGTGATTCGGAGCCCATGTTAATCGGTAGGTCTTCTTCGTGTGTGATATATTAAAGCGCGTAACATAGGCAGAGCAGAGAAGATTGCTACGTTTTCTAAGAGACAAAGCATTCGAAGAAAAAGAAGAACTGAATATCTAAAGTAATAATAATTAGTTATAGTACAAATAAAAAAAGAAATTTTGACGTAATGCTTAATGATTTTTAACTTACAAATGCTATTTTATTCATAAAATCATATTCATTTATAATCAAACACGCGCTCTAACGTTTTAAATATAAATTTAGAATTCAGAATTTTACAACAAACGGTTTCAAGGTATTTTATCACAGAGGGTACTTTAAAAATTATTGTTATTTCTAAATCTAGATAAATAATTATGTTGGTAAATAAATTTTCAAGTTCTTAAATAAAAATATTGTAAAAGTTGTAAATGTAGCAGAACTTCATTTTATTATTGTTGTTGTTGACTGGGTGAGATCTGGGACGCGGTTTTCCAAGCATTTCTGTGTACTGAAGTGTAGTGGCATTATTTCCACCTAGAATTTTGCCTATCTACGTTCAACCCCAGTAGTGGTATTTAACGTGTCACACACCGCAGTAGCACGGAACCTACTACATCTTTACTTTTTATGTGACAGTATGTATACTGCCAGATTTTTCCGCCCTTAAAAAATCTCATCGACCTTGACCGGATTCGAACCCGGTTCCTTTTGATCAGTAGGCAAGTGCACAATTTATTATACTGGTTGACGATTTTGATTAAGGTAATTTTATTAACTAACACCGTGTTCTTATACATATATTTTGTTATCCCAAGTACAGTAAAATCATATTTTAAATACTGAATAACGAAGCAATATTTCAAATTCAGTAGCACCCATTTTAAAAATTTTCTTAATGAAATATTATTGAAAATATTACAGTGCGTGATTTCATATCTATCCAAATAATTTTACGTATAAAAGACATTTGTAAGTGGATAGTATTGTCTCGAAATTAATTTTGCATACTGAGTGCCCCGTATAATATATTGTGTTGTGTTGTAAGTAATCATATAAAAGTAAGAATCAGACGTTTTGACCCGTTTGAACGCAGGGACGGTTGGGCGCAGACACAGTTTGGCCGCGAACGTTTATTAAGGTTTAAAATATGAAAAATCAGCAACAAATACCGATGCATTTGTATGGATTTTAAGTAATATATTTGTATTTGTGCGTTTTTAAGATTTTGTCTCTGGCATTTTAACGAATTATTAGTATACAGCGTGTTCACGGATACGAAAGAAAGTGACTCTTCATAAACGTTTTTGTTTGTCAAAAATATAAGATTCATGATGAGAAAATTTAGATTTTTTTGTACAGGATGGTCACAGATTACTAAAACATGAAACTGTGTTCTGAGTAAACGTGCATTGTTTGTCCTTTTAACACAAAATATTAAATAAAAAAGTTGTTTTAAATTCAACATTTAATCAAAATCCAAAATTTAAAGAAAAAATTTAAAATTTATAAATTATGAGCGCCCAATTGTCCCTGCGTCCAAAAGTCTCTGGGCCCAACCGTTTCTGCGCCAAGTCGTCGCTGCTCTAAACCGTCCTTGCGCCAAACCGGTCAAAACGTCTTAGATCTTATAAATGTATACAGGGTATTTTTCTTAAATACCCTGTCCAATCAGAAATATTTGTAAAATGTACAACTGCTGATTTTGCGGAACTCTGTTATAAAAATATTTTTTTCATTCTATTCAAGCACTGTTCAACTACTTTGTATACGTAAATACTTTCAGACTTTACCATCAAGTACTGTTTTTTCATTCATTCTCTTTATTTTTTATTTTCTTTCTATATTCAAAAAATTATATAAACCAGAAATATTAATATCTTCCTAACACGTCATTTATTCGACAAATTGGTAATTAATTTTCCATAAATACTAATCGCAAAAACGTGCAACAATTATTGTTATATGTTTATAACAAACCGTAACAAATTTGTTACACATTGGATCGATTTAGTTTCACATTTAATGTTATATTTTTATGATTACAAAAGTTTATTTAATAGCAACAGTTTTGAAAACAAAAAATATTCTAAAAATATTCTTAATTGACATACTGTTAAACTTTCCTATCATTTTAATGTTATTACACAAACAATTTGTATCGTTCGTTTTCGCACTGTTGGACCACCCTGTGTACGCATATTTCCAGACTTGATTATCAATACTGTTTTTCTATTAAGTGTCTGTAACTTTTCTTTCCTATATCTAAACAAATTATAGAAACATAAAGAATATTCATATCTATCTAAACGGTTATCTATTCGACAAATCCCTAATAATTGCAAGTGTAATACACCCTAACAAATGTGGAACGAATTCAATTAAAGTAATTTAGTTTCTCAGTTTGTTCTTTAAAAGTTGTACAACAGTTTCCGTTTATAAAATATGCCACCGTAGGGTAAAATTTCTCTTCTCAATTTTAACTGTTTTTCCTGAAGAGCGAGTAAACTTCATTAACTTACTTGGAATTGAGTTGCTTCTAAAACTCGATACTGTCTTCAGCGAAAAAAGTGATATAAACAGGAAAGTATAATTTACGCAAGCTCATTTACATAATTTTGATAATGTTTTAAAACGACTTCTTCCTTTACTTGGAGGACACTTTTACGAGTTGAATTTCACGGAGCGTAACTGAATATTAAAAGTTAGGAGCGCGTAAATGTCATAGAGCAGAGCCAGTAAACGCTGAAATAAATAATGAGACAAGGAAATGTAATTTAAACTTTACTATAACTAGATGACTTTCTAATTTCTTCCGGCACAATGCGATTTTGACAAGAGTGCAAGTGTCGGTAGCGGCGGCCGCGGGAGAATGCTAAAGGCCGACGATATCTCTATGTAAGCTCCTACACATGGAATTGCACGTTAGTGGCTTGTCAACAGTCAACAACTAACTTCCGAGTAAAACTGGTGCTTGATTTATATCTGAGTAAATAGATATTAACTAGTAACACTCGCGGTTTACATGATGTGATGATAAAAACTATAAGCAATTCATTAAACTGCAAAGTGAACTGTGTTACCTGAAAAATTGAAAATTTTACAATAACTTTCGTGTTTCTTTAAGGTCAGTATTATTTCGATATCTTGAATATTCTCTAAATTTTATATTATTAAAACGTTTGTAAAATGATGTTAGCAATGCATATCAGAAACATCTTTTAGTATGTTTTAGTGTTAAATAGATTTTTTACCACTTGACGCAATTGGTGATTGGTACTGCTTTAATTCTGTAACCAACACGAATTTATAGGCAAATTATTAACAATATATAAATCTTCTAATTAAAATCATCAGAATATTATCTCTGTGTCTGATATTATTGTCAATAATTGAACAGAAAATATTAAACTTTTCTGAAAACAATATTATGTTATAAAATTGAATAGAACTATTTTGCAGAAGCAAACAATTTCAAATATCTTTGTATTTGATATGGTATTAAACGTGTCTGGCATTTTTACATTATTACAAAAACAATCTTAAAAATTCCATATTATTTAGTCAGTCTACTCTAGTGTTAAATTAATCATCCACTACTGATAATTAGAAATAAACTATTACTACTAACTAAAGCCTTCAGGATATTGCGATTTTGTCCCTTATTCTTACAATAGTCGAAAAGTAAATTTTCCGCCTTTATGAATACAATTATACAATTACATTATAGTTTTGTAAGCGTTTATTATTTTAAATATGCTTTTGACAGTTTTAAACTCGTAATGCTATTACATAAACAGTTTCACGAAAGGTTAACATGATTTCAATGATTTTTCAATAAGTTGCAGATTTAAATTGAATTTTTAATACTCCAAGCATTGGAAGTTAATAAATGTAATTCCGTAATCAAGACTAGTAAACAAAAAAATTATAAGACATTGAGAAGATATAATAATTCTTCTCAACTCAACGGTTTCCAAAATGCAAACCATTTTAAATATGACTTTATTTGACATTTGTATCAAACGTTCCTAACATGTCAATGTTACCACATGAACAATTTCAAACCACTTACAATTTTTACAAGACGATGATGTTTCAGTGTGCTCTTGTTGTAAATTGATTTTTATTTATTCGAAATAATTGAACGTTAATAAATTTAATTCTGTAAACAATATCTAAGGAAAATATAAATAACACATTGAGAAGATGTATAACTCTTCTAATTTAAGTCTTCAGAATACTACATTTTTTATTGCTTTTGTTACCAACATTTGAACATTCAATTTCACACTTTTGTGAATGCAGCATGTACGTTATAAAATTTAATAGCAACAGTTCTGAAAACGCAAACTATATTAAATATATTTTTATAAAACACAGTGTTGTTAAACTTTCCTAACAGTTAAAATATCATAATAAAAACAATTTCATGAAATTTATACTTTTTATGAGGCGAATTTTCAGAATGTTCTAGTTTTAAAGTTTTTGTATCACTTAAAGTAATTGAAAATACAATCAATTTAATTTCACAAACAGGACTAATACTTAGTAAAATTATAAACACTTTTTTTTATTACCAACAATTGAACACGACATGTTACATCTATGAATGCAACATGTATAATTATATTGTTAATAAATTAATGGCAACAGATTTGAAAATGAAACGGTTTATATTTACACCTAAAGAATGAAAAAAAAACTATAATTTTCTATGACGATTATTTTTTCATGTATCTTTGTTGTAAATAAATGTTTTATTACTCGATGTAACTGGAAGTTAATACAGTTAGTTCTATAATCAGAACTAATATATAAGGAAATTATAAATAATATATTGAAGAGATACATAAGTTTTAACTAAAGTTTGAATTTTTTGTCCGTTATTAATAAAACAATTTAGCAACAATACAATATATTTGGTAATCTTATCTATAAAAAAATGTAATGACAACACTTTGCAAATGCAAAAAAACGTTGTTAAATATTTCACACATTTTAATAATAATTCATATAAAATTAGATAAAATCTGTATTATTTACGGGTCCGTCCACTTGCTCGCATACATTAGTACGCCACTGACGGGTCGCCAGCTTTTGCTCATTTGTCGTTTGCTCACAGGTCGTTATGTTGACAGATATTCACTCGCCAAGTCGATTGCTCGCAGAATAGATGATCGACAACTATTTGCTCACCAAGCCGATTGTGTGCGAGATAGTTGTTAGACAAGAAATTTGTTCTTAAAATAAAATATTATCTGTAGGCATTTAGTATACGCTGTTGGTAATTCTCAAAATCCTTCAGTTTGTTTAAGGAATATTGAAAGTCAAAGAGTAGTTGCCTGTTGTTATATTTGGATTTATATACACGAACAAAGGAATAAATATTCCTTTATTTCTAATACAATTAACGCGAAGTATTTCTGATTTTTATATTGATATATTCTTTAATATTCTAATTTTTAATTATGCAAGTCACATAATTATTTACTGGATATGCAATATTCTTCCAAGTTTATTAAATTTGATACATTTAAATAAACCTCTAGATTTTAAAATCTGAGTAGCCGTTTTCACAATATCCACGACCACACACGCATACGCGGAGGTAAATATTTTGTAAAAACAACTTCTTTGGGTTCTTGGTTCAGAATCGAATATTTCCTTAAACTCTCAAAATCTATGGTATCTGAAAATAAAAGTAAATGTTTTAATTACGAAGCAAAAGATGTACTACATTGTTCTACAAATTAAGGTGCTTAACAAAAAAGAACTGGTTTTTCTACAGTAATGCAATTATAGTTATAATACTACGAGCAAGTTGGCTGTCGAGCAAACGAATGGCGAGCAACAGTCTTCCCGAGCATCGCTCCCAGCGAGCAATCGGTGGTGAACAGAGGCGGCGAGCAAGTGGTGGCGAACAAATCATATAGAATATATTTTATATTCGCAAAGGTGGTTTGTAAGACACTGGAATAATATATTTGAATCCACAAATGTTCCAGTTTTAAATTTATTGTCTACTGCTCTAATATAATAATTGGAAATTATACAATATATTGAAATGTACAGTTATTGCCACAGAATAGTATTTATTTATTTGGTATTATTATCAGCAACTCAACAAAAAATTTTTCACATTTGTGAATACAAAATATGGTTCTAGATCATTTGCTCGCCACCGATTGCTGGATTACCGATTATATTAGAGCAGTAGACAATAAATTTAAAATTCGAACATTTGTGAACACAATATGCGATTACAGTATCTTACTATGTTACTTTGCATTTTAATTCTATGACAAACAACTTTAAATAATTATTTTAAGTGCGTTTCGACATAGCTTCAGATTTGTAGTACTTAGTTAATTTTTTAATATTTATTCCAGCATACAATCTTATTTAATATTTCTTTTATTCTCTCTACCATATTCGTCTTCGACGTTAATAGTACCTGAAATAAAGTTGTTTTTTCTTATTGTGTGTAAAGCAGGCTTTGCTTTACGTTATATATTTTATATTTAATACCAAGGTATAACAAATATTAAATGTTGAAGTCCAGTCTCATTGCCAGACAAGTAGTAAACAAACGTAACAAATATATTTAATCAAATATTGTTCTAGTAATATACAGCTATTGTAACTGCAACAAATTTAGTTTATTCTGTAATCTGATAAGAATGACCTTTCTAGTGTATAACTCTGTTAGATTACAACTTTTGAGACGTTTAGTTTAAATTACACAACTAATTTCTGAAATTCGCTATGGAATTCCCTAACCTTTGATTTGAATTAAAAAATGTTTGGATTTTTATATTCTTTTTGAATTAAAATTTTTATAGTTTTTGATATATCCATATGATTTATTTTAAATATCAGCATAGATTAGAATTATAGAAAAAATCAGGAATTCCAGAAACACGTAAACAAAGAAGTAGCTTATTATTTTTAAGTATTGAAAGTAGTTTTTAAATGTCAAAAGTCTTTGAACTTTAATATCGGGGTAATTTTTAATTTCATTATGTTTTCGCTATC
>JABXWE010051010.1:0-21050 GCA_014611495.1 Limonius californicus | reverse complement strand
GGGTATTTACAAACTATTTATAGAAAGCAATTAAAACCCGCCAAAAATAATTATCCCCCAAAAACATAAAGCTGAAGCCGCGACCTATAAATCATATCAATCCAACAATTCAAAACAGGATCAAAGGTGCGTATCCTAGCATTCCAGATACTTGATCTCCTCCCAGATTTAATAAACCCACAAACCATCTTTATAATTACCAAAGTTAACGACCAGCTCCTTTACATCATTAAAATTGTCAAAACGTTCTACTTCTGCTTAAAGCTGACATGTGACAATCAAAGCGCCATATTTTGGCTTCCATTACGAAAACAGTCGAAGGATGCACCGTGTAAACCGCGGATAATTAAGCAGACCCCCTTTTGGGGCTCAGATCGTGTCTTGTGCCATGATTAATTTTATTTGGAACGAAAGGGTAGTCGGGCCCTTGTCGGTGAAGAAAGCACTACCACCTACATCCTGTCTTATGTTAAAACGCCTCGGCACACAGCTGTCTTCGATTATATTTTACACGTGTCGTATTGCTCCATCCATGAAGCAAAACAGCGGGTTGAAATGTTCTTAGGCGATAAAATCAGTGCTAAATTAAAAGCAGAGACGAAGTACACTGTTCGAAATAGAAATAAAATATGGAAATAGAAATAAAATATGGTAATAGAAATGAAATATGTGAACTTGATTTCGCTCTGGAATGTGCTCTCAGATATGCCATTCTATCTAAAAATTAGATTTGCAAAAAGGTCGTTGATCTTTTTTTTATGTTTAAGTGTGGATTCTCGAGTAGAAAATAGGAACTTCTAATTTTTTACCCAAATAATTACCATGTCAACCAAAAAAAAAAAAATATTAATTAACCAGCAATTAAAAAATACTTCATTTGCGTGACGTCATAGTACTTATTCTCTAGTAACAGTTGTTGTGATGGCTATACTTTCTGTTATATTTATATTTATAATAGACCATAAATGTATGGTGCCCGCGTAGTTTATAGTGTGTTTAATCATCCTGTATTTAGTTGCGGTTTTTATTATTAGAACTTCCACTCCCGAATTTAAATCTACATCTACACATTTTTATTATTAAGCATTTCCTTAATACAAATCACCAAACACCACTAATCACGTGCTCGCTGTAAACGGGCACTAACTTTAACAGTAGCACTAAAAATGCTTTAACAATAATCTCCAAAATTTGGATGGACTTTACTCTGTTATGTGCGATAATAAAAGAACCAAACAACAGCACTGAAATATTTTATTAATATGTTATTAAGCATATAAATACTTGTTAAAAAGGAGACAAAATTGGTTCAAAAGCCACTGCGTAATCTTCTTCACCTGAAAATAATTTTTCGATATATATTTCAGTTACTGGTAATTTGTTGTGAGCACATCAGCAGTCATACAAAGACACTTTAGCACAATACAAAATATGTATATCTTCGATTATACTTTATTGTCTACAAATGAATACAATAATTGTCAAATTTTCGGATCCAAAATATTACAGTTACAGACAGCATTAGATTTAAAAGAACCCCAGAAATAGCGACCACCAACAAGAAAATAGAAAAGGAAAGCATAAAGGTTTCCGTACTACAATTTAATTCTGTACATCCTGCATTGGTATCTTCAATTGTTCAATATGACCATTACGTTTACTGTGCTACACCTTACCAAAGCGGTAAGTTGTGATTCAGTTAATTGTGCAAATAGGTACGCAAGCGTTATTAGTTATTGTTGTAAGCTTACTAGAACTATGGGTGAAAATAAAATAGCGAGGTTAACCGAGTGGCAGGACTATACCAAATATTTTACAAATTAAGATTGGGCTTTCATTAGAAGTGTGTGTAAAGTAGCTAAAATAGCTACTTCAATAGCTGTAGTGTAGCTAGCTATTTTTAAAAACTGTAGCTGGTAAACAAAGTTCATAAAGTAGCTTGTAGTGTAACTAAGTATTTTCTAATAGTACCTTTTCTAACATCATAGATTTTGTATATCTTGCATGAAATTGTGATGTAGAAGCTATTATTTGAAGCAGATCAACGTATTTTCGTGTTCTGGCCATTATGGAGCCTGAATTAATTAATTATGAGGGATAGAACGTTTTTCAGGAAGTTATATAAAGATGTTCTGTATATCAAGATAGCAGGAAGTCAATTTGCCTATTTGAGAGTTATGTCATATTGTCGTTGCATGAACTATAGGTATATTTTTCTCTCAAATGACGAGATGTGCCCACTCAAATTTTCACTTCTGATTAGTACACCCCTGAACTTTCACTTCCTGTCAGACAAGACCTTCCCCAACAATTCTAAATAAAGCGTAAGATATTTTAAAAGAGTACCTCAACAAGAACATCCCTCACTCGACGCGACGCACATGTGGTTCCCCTACATCATGTCTTGTTTTATCCCCGTGTTCGTATGTTTATGGCGAAGGTCAGCAGACAGGTTACACGGGTGGCATGTGCCATTTGGCATCTTATTAAATCTTGGGTGCCTTGACGTAGTAGAAGATGCATATCCTGCGATGCAGGCCCCAAGAAGCATCTGCTCCTTCTTGTTTTGATTTTTTGTAAGTAAATATTAACCGGCAGATGGAACATTGGTATGGTTTCAGGCTTACAGTTAATTTGTTGCTCTATAAAACTGGGAATTGGGTACAAAAAAACGCTTTTTAAAAATATTTTGGCGAAAAATGATTTTAAAATTCATGATAGTTCAGATAACTTAGTAAACTACTTAAACGTGTAAGAATACATAAATTATTTTTATTATAAAAGTGTAGATTTAATTATTAGAATTACCCTGCAATTAAATTAAGTAATGTTATATTTGTCTTTTGGTTTAATTTATACGAGTTTTTAATTAGCTCCAATATGTATTCATATTTGTATAACGTTTCGGTCTACTACGCCTTCTTCGTGTATCTAAATATAGTACGTAAGTTACAACAAAGTGTTCATGTATTACTCAGTAATACACATTTTAAGTATGCATCGGAAATGTTTTAAGTGCTTTGTTTAATTACGATCGCAATCCATAAAAATACCAAGCTATAACAAATATCAGCAAATATTGGAAGTCGTTAGAATATGGTCATGCATTGTAAAACTATTATTTAAGTCATTTGTAATTAATACCTTCTATACACTCGATTAAAGCCATCATTATGCATTTTTTTTTCGTCTAATAAAAAATGGTGCAATTCTGCGATTACCAATCTTATAAGCAAGTTATCCCTTAAAATATACTTTGAACCCATTAAAGAATAAAAACCCGTTTAACACTACTGTTCATCTTTTAGAGAAACCATCCCATACACTGCACTTCCCACTAAAAACTGCTACATATTTCTTGCTCTTTATGTTGTCATCATTTTCCACGTTCTAAAATGTAACAATTTGTGTAGATGTAATTAGATACCTTGGTGAACCAAAAGCACACTTGTTCATCACTCAACCCCATAAACAGCAAACATTTATAGAAATGATATTTCTTGCACCCTATTCAGGAAAGATTTTCTCCCGTAAAATGCAATTTTTAGCTTTCAAAAAGCAAAAACTCCTAGAAATGTAAGTACAACCAATCGTTCTTTAAAAAAATCTGTTGGAACAGTCTCCATCTATATATTTTAAAATACGCATTCCCATACAAAGGAAAATCTATATAAATGATATTTTGTAAAATTATTTTAAAACCTCCGGTATGTTTCTTGCAACCTATTAAAATGTCTCATAAGAACTAATGACAAACAATTGCCAAAGGTAGTTCAAATATACGGTAAAATTTGACTACGATTATCATATATGTGTGCTCAATTTAGTGAAATGTTTTCATTTTATTAGTAACAGTTTTTAACAACATAATGCACGTAACCCCAGTATAAAGATTAATCTATTTTTTTTACATCAGACGAACGCTAAGGCTGTAACCAATTTATTATGTGGTATACTATACGCATTGTCTTTTACATTGGCCACAGTTCGTTTTCTAGCGTTTAGGTAAACGACCCTACGCTGGAAAGGACAACGAAAGGAACATAATTGTTGGTCGATTTAAAAGGGTACATTTAATTTTGAAATGCCAGGTCGATTTAGGATTAAATATTTTCATGTGAAAAATATAAATAATTGCTAAAATTCTTATGGTTAAAAATAAAAAGAATCAGTTCAAAAAGATATTGTTTTTAACAGGTTTGTTTCAGTAAACAATGTTACGTTGGAAATGTAAATAAATACATAGGTACCAGTCTTGTAGTTGCAATGAAAAGAAAAGATTTAATAAGGATAATTAAAACTGGCCAAGATTTTTGGCCTTCTAAGATCTCGCTGTTCATTGTTACTCCGAGCAATTTAATTGTTGTTAATTTCTGTACAACCTCAGTTCACTAATTAGCCTTACACGTAAATTCAAAGGTTGATAATAAACGTTTCTATTCCAGTGTTGTTTTGTATCAAGAAAAATAATTACTATTTTCTGCAGTCTTCTACTACTCAATTGTGGTATTGTTTAAAAACACCCACGCTTTCCTTATTTTGCAACATCATTGCAATTATGGCTGTTATTCATTTATTAACATTAATTAGAAAGTTATGTCAAGTACCCCGCTTACGTGATCGCCAATTTTCATAAAACTAATATCTATTTTATGCAAAAATGCAGTCTAAAAATAGATTCAAGCTTCGATGCATTTCCAAACAACCGTGGGTATTTTCAAGTGCAAACCAACAAAAGAACTTCCACTTGTGGTGTCCTTTTATCTGCAAAACTGCAAGGAACCTCATTATACGCTCTACTTGTTCGACATTGACAACCTACATAATACAATCGCTCTTATCACTCCGGCCCTTCATTATATGTGGTTTTTCTTTGTGCCCACTTGTTTTTTACCCGAAACACTTCCTCGTGCCTGTGCTCACCCATAGGCGTAAATTTGTGTTAACAAATCGCCATGTACAGTTAGTTTTAGTTCAGTAGTGCTAAAATTCCTCCTGTTTTGCTGCATAATGGATGTCATACGAACATGTATGTCGCGATCATTATTTGCTCCCGTTTCCTGTTTACGTAATTACGTGGTTATCTAAGCAAATTGGAGTTCTGCATTAATTGTCAACGTTATTCCGCGAAATAATGCGGACAGTTTTTTCTATTGTTGGGCGGAACTGGAACAGAAATTCTTTGTGCGCTTAATATTGCTTCTTTTGTTGGGTACTCAATTGCTCCTTTATTTTGCGTTATCAATCAGAGAAGAAAAGATCCGAGCAGCGTATGGCCTTCTCACAGGCTTATTAAATGCAGGAAGGATAATTATAATTTTCTTGGGATAATATATCAACTGTAATAGGACGTAGGTATTTAAATCTACTGAAAGTGTAATCAGATCACGTATCTCAGTTAAAGGTACTCGTAATCACTTAATTGCTGGGAAAATTTTTTAAAAACTGGAGCAACACTGCGTAATAAGATAAAACTTAAAATTAATCTATACTGTTGGAGTCCTTATTAGGCAAAATATCATGGTTTCCTTTTTCAATCATTCTTGAGAAAGTTCCGGTTATTTATATATGTATTTATTTCGCACGGCTACTATCATACGACAATTTTGTACAAAGTGTTTTTACAAAATTCTGTGTGCAAAATTTTGTACACCACTCTGTAGATTCAGGTTCTATGACCTGTAACCTATAACCTATAACAACCGAGCAATTTTTAGTTTTCATCAATGATCATAGAGGGTAGAGGTAAATGTTTTACTATGTGTTTACGCCGCGCAAGTGTCCAGTGGGAGGAAAAACGTAATTTTTGTAAGTTTTTATTTATAGAGAAACGAATATTTCTGGCGCAACTGTCTATGAAAAATGATAGTTTTCGCGTCAAAACTTGAAGAAGTGAATGTTCTATCAACAACGACGAAAAATTTCTTCACTTCATTGTTCCAGTTGAAAACTGCACAATAATTAGGTATTAATGCATTGCCATTAGATTAAGCATACTATCGTCTATCTAAAATGATATTTTAAGGAAACTTCAATGGCTTAGTAATCCCATAATAATTGTTCACTCCGTAATAAAGGAAGGTGTGTGGTGATTCTGAGTAAAACGTTGATTCTGGCTTGGGTTCGAAACCTAAGCAGTACCATGCAAATTTATATGAATCTTGTCTGTAAACCACCACACACAATTTCCCAATCCGGCTTGCAACCGTGGGATCTTAATGCTAAAAACCTTCTCTCGAATTTCTGTCGTTCGGATTTGACGTTAAACTGTATGTCTCCGTGTTTCTACCTTAGCGCTGGAGAAACACGTGGCAGAGAAGAGGCCGATGCGCAGCAGAGGAACAAATAGGCTGTCAATGAATAAAGGAATTTACAGATATTATAATCTTCTATCGGAGATTTTAAAGGTAGCTACGGCTAACTAGGCCTCAATACATTTTTCTTAGTATTTGTCATACTTTGTCCTAAATCATTGTGCAAATTGCAGCTGCCTAACCAATAATGGGTTGTGATATCCCCTGACCGTCTGGGGATATTTTGTGCCAAGTTTGTGATTGACGATTTTGGGTGCCTAATGTTACATAGCTATTGGTGCATGATAAAGGTATAAAAGCAGTGGAGGATTTTGCATAAAGCAGATTAGGTACGTGTGAGGGGTCTCACTTTCTGAGGGGCCCCCATTTTTAAAATGCAAGTGTAATATTCATGTTCGAAATAATTAGAAAAATTTCTGCACAAAAATAAAATATTAAAATTAATCGGAGTGGAAAATCACTTCCAGTTTTCCTTATTGTGCACTACCAAAACAATAATATTCCAAACAAGGAAAGTATTTTTCAGTTTGGCCTGAAGCCCCAGTCGTTTGTAGGTAAAAGTTGAAATACGACTCTTACAGTAAAGTACTTGTCCAATTGTTTGCAAATTTGTAATAAATATTTTACTTTAGTAAATTTAACTACATAGTTTAAAACGTAATAAGCTTTGTACTGTCCAATTGGTTTGTTTAATATTCTAAACTCTCAAGGGACCACAAATCAGAAAAGCGTTTGGGGCCTCATATTACCTAAATACGCCACTGCATAAAAAGTAAATAAAATGTTAATGTTATTCTAGTCATTAGGCGATACAAGTTAATACAATATCGGGTGACCACGAGATGAGGTAACAACGTGCAACTTTTTTGTTTTTCAGGAATAAATGGGCAAATCAACTGGCCCTGAATTTTTACTCACTCTGTATAGTAAACGTGTTTTAAATTGTTGATATTGTGAAACGAACAGGATTCATCTTTCATTAAAACAAATCACCAAGATACACCTAGTTGCTTAGACGTTATACACTCTTTTCCGGAAATCTACCATTTTTTGACAATGTACGCCAACGCCAACCTTGCACACATTTAATGTAATACCAAAAAATGTACCTAAAACACAGAAAAATAGCGTAATAAAGGAAATCACGATAGAATTGTACATTATCCACGGCCACATGATTATTTTGACAGTTTTCTCATGGATGCCAATGTAATTTTGACCTATTTGCGCATGCTCACAGACAGAATTTCTCAAAATTCTAGTTCATGTCATACACGTTTCCTGAATTCTATACAAAATTTTGTACAAAACTACTAATTTATACTAAAAATTAGGTTTATAATAATGTTAGTAAAGTACAGACCTACGCATTCACACTTTACAAAATAGAAAATGCCATGAAAATGGAAATTATTTATTCAGTTTTGTGCTTACTACAGTTAGGGGAAAATGGTTGTTTGTATAAAAAACTGTACAGAATTCCAGTATTGGAAACTGCAAAGGTAGTGGTAGAAAACGAATTTCCGCTGAAATTTTTATAATAAAAATACGAGAAAACTTCACCAAAAACATGGTTATAAAATCACGTCATTATTTATTATGCTAATCGTATTTAGGAAACCCTACCACTTGATAATTACAGTAGGTAGTTCAAAGGTTAGTTTATGGTTGTATATTCCGCATAATTTACTTTACATAACGCATGTATAAATGCAATGCAATAATGTTTTGTGTAGCAAGTGTTTTTCGTACATCAATTGTTTTTTATGTATCATTTGTTTTTTATATATCTTTTGTTTTTTATATACCAATCATTTTTCTTCTGTCAACTATTTTCCATCTTTAGTAATATTTTTTAATATTTTAGTAGTACACGCATTGCAAAATGTATGTAACTTTCGCATTTTTAGGAACAATAGCAACGAATTTGATAGGATTAAAAGCTATAAAAATTATTTTTAACATGGCATGGCCAAGTATAATTTACCTTTAAAATCACAACTTTGATGGTAGAACTCAGAGCAAAAGCAGCGATTTAATCATTCTCTTTGATTAAACATAAAATTATTACAATGTTTTCCTTTACACATTTTTCTTGTTGACCATAATAAGAACGTTAAATACTATTTCATGAAATCATAAAATTTTTACAGAATGTTCTTACAATAGCGTACGTTTCTATTGTTGAAATATGGAGTACACAATTCAACGTCAGTCCTCCGTTTTCGAACTTAATCTTATATAAAACTCTTATAGTCTTTAAAGAATTAAATAAACGCAATATCAACTCTAGATACTTGACGAACAAAGAAGAAATTTCACGTGTAGGAAGATATGTGTGTGTGGACCCAAGATTTATCTAAAATGGTGTGAACAAATAAAAATACAGGGGGCGTTTAATTAGGGTTTTCCTCTATATATTATTCTATTATTACGCTCTGAGTGAAAGTACAAGAGAACTTTGATGCTGTTATAGACGCCCATAGAACCCTGAGAACCAGTAAGTACTATACTGGGTACACCTAAATTGATGGAATTTATATTTCTTTAAAATATCAAGTAAACAATTATGATACCATTTTATCTCTTCATTGCGTGCTTCTCCCCAGCGCTAAAATAGAATCAAGAGGGACCTACAGTTTAAAGTCGAATCCGAAGGACAGAAATTCCCGAACCGAATTTGGTTTTGAAACCCTCCCATGGCAACCGGATTGGGAAATTGTCTGTGATGGGTTGCAGCATAAGATTTCCTCCAAGCCATAATCGCCGTTTTGTCCGAAAAGCGACTGAGCTACTACTGCGTACAGCATAATAGATATCATTTGTAAGGGATAGCAATGTATAGTTAAATCCGGTTGAGGTAGGTAAGCCTTTCTGGTGGGCGTAGCAATCTTTGTTGAAAAACCAAAATTGAAATTGCATATTTTAAACTACTAAGAATGTAATGTTAATATGTACTGATAACAACTGACAACGATTCCTCTAGCAAAACTATGAATATGTTTCTGCATTGTATACCTCAAATTTCACCCTCGACTTCTGATATTTTTGGTAATTGTTTTTCTGATTCCAACTGATAAAAGAAACAGATGATAAGAATAACATTCGCCGAGTGCAGGTAGTGTCTGCAAATATTCGAAAGTACGCCCGTCCTTTTTGATTACACTTTGTTTGATCATCTTTATAATAATCAGAACATATGTGTGAGAGCTCATTGTAACTAGACAATCGCATATCTTTCTATTTTCGTCTTTTTACGTACGCTATAAACCAATATTCGTTAGAAGAAAAGCTCTTAGTTTCTTCCTTCCTCTATTTAATCGTTTCTTATCTTTATTCCCTAGAGCTATAGAGTATATGAAAAAATTCATACTCTGTAAAACGTGCTACTCCTTTTACTCAAAAAATGGAACATTGTAATTTTGAAGATAGTTTTAGGAGCATGTTTTTCGGCCGTTGAATATATTACTCATCACTATTATTGACTAATCTATTACTCCATTTGCTAAATATTCCTGACCTACGCCAACCAAGTCAACACACGCCTTATTCGTAGGAGCTTTAACAAAAATAACCACCAACACCTTGCTTAACAAACAAACATCTGCTTCCTTTGCCGATTGCAGTTTGTACTTTTACGTGAAGTATTGAATACATAATGAGATCATTGCTTCAATATCCTGCGGTTCAAGGTCACAGGAAGTTAGCACGCGGCTCAATCACTTTTTCCGGCGTTTAAGCACGTCCACGAGCCTATCAAAATTCATGAATTACGATAAGAATTCTAATTTCGTTTTCTAATTGCAGGTTTAGAGAAGTGTCCAATCCATCTAGCAACCGTTTGCAGTAATAACACTGTATGAATAACAAATTGGGTGCTGGAGATACAATCTCCTAAACGGATGCAATAAAAATATCTGACGTACTTTTTCTTGGATGAAATTGAGTGAAACGATTGCATTCAATGATCCGGGAAGATACAACCACGGTTGAAAGCAAACATGTGACCTTTCGAGCTAAAGATCTAAAGTCAAGCTAAAAAACCCAATTGTTGGGTGTTACGACATGCCCGAAGTCGAATCTACGAGACGCAGAACTTTTTCATCTATTACTTGTCGCTTGTCGGATGAAACAATAAAGAGGAAGGGCCTAAATGACGCAATAATAAGAGAAATCGGGCTAAAAAGGAAACGTTCATTTAGTGTAATGAAGTATAACTTCTTGGTCCACTATTTAAAACAATGACAATCACACAAACCTACTAATCTCTGTAACCGCGAAACCGGAAGTTTTCATTATATCATAACTACGATAACAAGTATTTGACGAGGTAATTTCGAAATAATTTTAAAAACGACTATTAGAAGCTTCATCTATTAAATAAACTGCGTAAAAGTCAGAAAAGAACAATTTTACTTATTTAGATTTAACTAAATTTTCTAATCATTGAAGATTGCCAGTTCCAAGTTCAAATCCCAGCACTATCAAGGATTTTAATCTAGTTTTAACTGTTAAATAAGAATGTGAACATCCAATCATTTAACATTTCCTCAATGTTGGAATCAGACAAGATGCCTCTGACGAAAATGTTCCTTGAATAATACATCTGTGCATAATTCCCGATATTATTATGTTGGCTTCAATTACTAAAATTTTAAAGTACTATCAATGTCCTATGTAAATTTTAAATGGAATAGTTAGGTCATCAATCAGTACAATGTGTGATTCTTCTACTTAGATTAAAGAAACTTCAATCCAGAAAAAATTCTAATATAATAAATGTTGTCAGATCTTCCAATTTTCTGTTTATCTGTGGATAAACACTCTTGCACAATAAAATAACTACTGCAGACAGCGTTCTGCAAACTATTCATCCAGAAAACACTACGTTTATTTGTTTTGATGTGCAATATTAAAACTTAATAATAAAATAGCCACATTTGAAAATGCAAATAAAATTATAGGCCTGTAAGGTCGGGCGAACGTGGCGGCCAATTAATCAGAGAAATTCGTGAAATTATCCGCTTGCCAACCTCCTGCGACAACTGTTTGGCAAGCGGATAATATCACGAAATTCTCCGATTATTTGGCCGCCACGTTCGCCGGACGTTTCAGCTCCCGATTATTTTCTGTGGCGAGACCTGAAGGAGCGGGTGTACGAGAAAAAACCGCGTATACTTCAGAAGCTTAAGAAGAATATCCGTGCCGAAATCCGTGCAATAGAGCCTCAAACATTAGATAATGATATGAATAATGGTATCGAAAGAGCCCGACTTTGAGAAGCGGCAAACGGAAATCATTTAGATGTCATGTTCCGTATCTAGAAAAACAAATCTAAGTACGTTAAGCATTCATTGTATATAATATCATTGAAATTGGTTCATGAATAAAAACGTTATATACATATCTGATTTTTGTACCACCCTGCATTTTTACAAACTTTAAATAAATATTTTGCAGTGCAAAACTCGTGATTATTCTATTAAAAATAAACCAAAAAACTAAAGTTTACAGAGACTTCTTGTCAGAGGATTTTGGCTGTAAACTTTTGTTCACAAATCTGTCACCTTATTCATGGACAAATATCGATTTTTACCATGCAGAAAGAAGAAACATTGCCTATTATTGAAAAAGAATAACTTTTTTTGTTGGGACTAACATTTCCAGAGGTCTAATAATTAAGTGCAATTTTGAAATAAATTTTTCGTACAAAATTACGAACCCACTTTCTAAAAAATAATAACTTGCCTCGCCATTACCGCACTTCTAAAAAATTTTCAAATACCTCGCTTTCCATAGAGTAGGCCATGAGATAAAGTCTTCCAAACGCGTTATATACATTGCAAAATATTACGATTGAAAAAAAAACATAGATTTCATATTATAAAAAAGGGAATTATTACATTTTCTCTATAATGACATTTAGATTCCTTCAAGCTGACGTAGCGCTTTAATACATATCAGTTAGTTTCATGAACGGCAATATATGTACAAATAAAATGTGACAGACGAACTGATGAATCAATAATAGAAGGTGCAGTAAGCTGAGCCTGTAAGAATGATTTGGCGATATTTCAATGTTCAAAATGTGTACCCGTGTTATTTTCGGAAATACTACCGTTTCAATTATTTTAATTTTGTCAGTATCAATTAAATTGTTTACAATTTCTGTCGGGATTATTAACTTGTTTACCATAGGTCATTATACTAAATTGTCCAAAATTCGCAGCAAACGCAGCAATTAGAAAAATTATTATACAAATGATTTTTAATAATTTTGTTATTTAAACAAAGTTGTTACTGGCATACTGATATATATGTATATACAGGGTGTATCAGAATTAGGTACAAATATTAAATCCGATGGTAGATTACAATATATACAAACTAGAAAAAACATTTCTTTGGCAATGGGACCCTTAAGATATGAAAAAATAATAATTGAAAATTTCACCCAAAATTGTTTGAGTACCGCAGGATAATAACAAAAATTTGAGTTCAAAGACATGTTATGCAGGGGAGAGTAAGATAGAAGTGCAAAAAATTTCTTATCACCTGCCACAAACCAATACTATTAGGTATCAGTAATTTATATTCAGTCTGTTGTTGTTATCATAAGCCAGACAAGTTTTTACGTGTTTGCCACTTTGCATTTACTTTACAATTAGGTAATAACCTTCTACAGCTTAAATGCATTTTCTATGTATCATCGGCAGTTCTCAAACAAAATTTTATTTTATTTTTTAATTCAAAAAAATAAACAATGATTTTTGAAAGACCACTGCATTCTTCTTGAGCCAATCTATTATTGGTTTAAATATTTGTACCTATTTCTGATACACCCTGTATATATACATAGGCACTGACAAGAGTTGCTGAAAACGCAAACTATGTTAGTGAAGTCTTATTTACTGACAAGGCTAGTTTCACAAGAAATGGCATTTTTAATTTCCACAACAGCCATGTTTGGTCAGATGAAAACCCTCATATTATTATTGTATCGGATCATCAACAACGATTTTCAATTAACATTTGGGCTTGGTATTTTTGGAGAGCATATGATAGGACCTTTTTTTCTTCCAGACCGTTTGACTGGCCAATTGTGTCTTGACTTTTTGCGTAATGCCTTGTCACTATTGTTAGAAGATGTATCCCTCATTCATAGAATGAATATGTGGTTCATGCACGATAGGGCTCCTGCACATTTTTCAATCATGGTCAGAAATGTCCTAAACGAAAATTACAACGGCAGGTGAATAGCGCGAGGGGGGTCCAGTTATGTGACCACCTAGATCTCCTGACCTCAATCCGCTCGACTTTTGTATTTGGGGGTATTTAAAGTCATTAGTTTATTATTATGGAATGTTGAGGTAAGAGCATAGGCAATGTTTTTCAATATAATTGCTTATAGTACACTATTAAGAATATAAATTATCATTAAAACAGTTGGTTTTGATTTGTTAGCTTATTACAAATATTCTCATGCGTTCTGTATTTCAAAATGAACCACCACTATTGGTGTTCTTGGTAATTGTTTCACTGATTCCAATTGCTACAAGAAACAGGTGGTACGAATAACAGTCACTGATTGTGAGTGCGCATAATGTCTGTAAAGATGTAGTCGAAATGATGCAATCGCAACTTGTAAAGAGTGTCTACAAATGCATTCCATAAATTCTTTTCTCTCTGCAAGTCTCAGTAAACAGACACTATCTCGAAGTTTCAAATCCCACTGAATGTAAGAGTGCTGACTCTAGGAACTTACGCAGCCAAGAATAACGCATTATGCTTCTCTTTTATCACTGTATTAGATAATGACCTTATCAAGTCAAATTTGTCGCCCACGCACACTCCATGATTGTCGCGTTCGAAGTCGCCCAACAATTGGGTCATTATTGAAACACGGTCAATCGAATCTTTGTGGTTTATTTTGTAGAACAGTTGGAAGAAAAAAATGCTCGTTTGAAAGGAAGAAAAATTGCGATACGTGCCACGTAATTGGGACAAACGATCAAACAGCATTCAACGTCAAACAATTACTAAACGAAATCGTTCCAAATTAAAAGACGGTTTGTTTTTTTGGAACATTAGTGAAGGAATTCAAAGCAAATCGAGCGCTCGAGTTTGAAACGGCTTGCTTTTGTTGGCCTGACAGCTCTAAATTTAAAATTCAAGAGTCTTATGCAGTCGTTCAACTATTAGATGAAAACCAGAAGCTCTTGGTTAGAGAGTTTGTTTACTACCTATGAGATTATAATTCTGAAATAACGGGCCTTGTTGAAGGTTTTGAATCCTTCGTAAGCCTTCTAAAAACCATTTTACAATGACTGAAAACCGTACTACTGAAATGTTTTAAGAATTTATAATATTTTGACTTCCAGCTACACAAAAAACCCTACAAATTGTGTTAATTGCTTTCAGTGTAGTAAACAACCTGCGATTTTCAAGAACGTTTTAGAGGATTCGCTTTGAAGTTCTTTTCTATTTCTGAATCCCATCTGCATTACAATTTATTAAATACAACAAAGTTCAACAAATCTTTACAATGTTTAAACAAGATTAGAGTTTGAAAATATATGTGTTTGTTTTCAACAGAAGTGCAGAGCTCTTACTGCAAGAATAAAATAAAATAATTACCAAGATTCAGCAAAAATTTCATCAGATACGTATTTTCTAATCTACATTGTTTACTTATTTTACGGTGCAGATTTGTGTATATCTCTCAAAAATAAATACCTTTCTTAAGTTAAATGTTTATTTTTTAAAACACCGTTTAGACTAGACACCCAAAAACAGCATTTCCATATAATCATTGCTTTACACTCTTGACGTATCACTGAACTATTTAATAAATACAGAGTTTGGTAGAAGTATGTAACGAACCCGTTTTTGTCGAAAATATAATCTGCTTCTTCCTCTATGTGTAGTCCAATGGTCCGTTAATTATCTACAATGAGTAGGTTCTGTCAGCCCTCTTTATACGTATGTCAGGCAAGAGGCTGGCCTAACCCGTCGAGCAGAGAAGAAAAGTGCCACTACATGGTTTACGGCTATCAGAGACGTTTGTTTAACAACCGAGACCGATGGCTTTATGAGCCCTTCGAAGCACGACTGGTTGCATATGCCACTATATTGGTCAACCCATCCCAGTACTGACCAGCGCGGACTATTCTGCACTACAAACACAGTTTGACCGGCGTCCGCAGTACTCCGCTATGTAACCGAAAATATTAGATATTTTAAATTACCTGACAATTTAAAACTTCTCTTGTGTTCATGCTTTCGATTGCAAGCCATAGCTCTTTTCGGCAATATAGAGGGTGTTTGTACTAATATTAACAAGTTAATCCAACCAGTATGTTCATGATATTTATGTTGGGACGGTAAAACACCACGGAGGGATACAATAGCATTATTCCTGTTTTTCCAGCCCTTCCTGATTTTGAGAAATTATATAGTACCTTATTACTTTAAATGGAACCTTTTGTTTTTGAATGTTGCATGAAGTTCTGTGTCTATGGATGTACAGTCGTCGGTTAACAACATGGGGGGCTACAGTAAGGAGATTTCACTTCTTAGAAGAAAACGTAATATTAAGAAGTCAAAAAAATTACTAGGTATAGCCTTGCACTTGCTATATCGCGTACTGCGGTTATCACTTTTGAATGTTTCTAAGCAGAATAGTAATACAGGAATTCCTTCATCAAATAGCCGAATTTTCTTGGAAGAACGCCGTTAACTGCATTCCTCGATCATGCAAGCTCGTTAGCCGACAACTATACCTCCATTGTCA
Organism: Limonius californicus; assembly: GCA_014611495.1. Classification (NCBI taxonomy): domain Eukaryota; kingdom Metazoa; phylum Arthropoda; class Insecta; order Coleoptera; family Elateridae; genus Limonius; species Limonius californicus. The sequence continues at coordinate 4,943 of JABXWE010051010.1, read as the reverse complement.
TTTTTAGGCAACTTGCAATTTATTAGGTATCAACAGCCTCTTCGTACCACGGCTGGGCATTGGCTTCTTCTCTGACAAGTGCTTCTCCTCAGCGCTAAGGTTTACACACAGGGACCTACAGCTTAACATTGAATGCGACCAACAAACATTCCATATAAGGCTATTAACATTAAAATTTAACGGTTCCCCACCGAATTAGGAAATGGTATGGTGGGTGTCAGCACACAATTTTTATACTCCACCTTAATAATACTGGGGAATCGAACCCAAACCATAGTCGAACTGCGAACTGAGCTACCATCACCACACCATCATAATTTATCAGTTAGATACCGAAATATAAAATTATTCGTACTGCTATTGGTTTTGACAAATGATAATTAAAAATTAAGTTAAGGGACATTAATACGACTCTCAAAAAAAGAAGTATATTTCCTGAGTACAAGGCATCTGCAAAGCAATTGATTGAAGAAGATTTTAAAATTTCAGAAACCTAAAACAAAAACTATTTCCATAATAAGCCTTACAATAAGTAAAATACAAAAAATATATACAGGGCATTTTATTTAAATTAAGAACACTGCCTGTGATTTTTAAAAACCTTTACCGTTGAGCCAATAACGCTACCTTGTTCGCCATGGCATTTTACTCGCACAAATGAAAGTATTTCTAAGAATTCGGAGTAATTAGCTGGTTAGTATTAGTTCGAACCCCCTGTTATTCATAGCATAAAAATTTTTCTTAGAAATAAAACTGAGGGGCGGGGATGGCTCAGTGGTAGAGAGCCAAGGTTTGAATGTAATAGTCTAAACGTCCCCGGTTCAAATCTCCCCAGGGTCGGAAATTCCCTGGGTGGTCGGTACTGGGTCCCAGTCTCCATTTGCCATTGGGGATCAAATTAATGGCACTCCTCGAATTACCGTCGCATTAAAGGAGTAACAAGGCCATAACCAAAACCATCCACACACAACACGCCTCGACACTGCGCAAGCGGTACAAACGAGGATCATGATAACGAAAGAAAGAAAGAAAGAAAACTGAATGCATTTAGAAATTAAACTACTGATTTGCTATAAACAAATCTACGAGTACTATAGAGTTAAAGCTACTACTAAGCAGTAAACATTATTCATGATTAAATACGGTAAAGCCACAAACAATCGAGCGCCAGTGTGCGACAAATGACCACAGGAATGCTAGAAAATATGAGAAGTATATCATGGTTTACATTTGTTTTTTAAGTTGTTAAAATTATTAAGTAACGTAATCGTACCGACTACAACCTGCAAGCAACGAAACCGTACCGACTACAACCTGCATTTCATAATACTGAATTGGCAACAGCTAGTATTAACACAATTATCTTGTTAAAGTAAAATATTAAATTTTTATTGATAATAATTTGGTCGATTTATATAGAGAAATTATTCTAACTTCTGATAACACAAGTACAACTAATACAAATGTTTACTCTTTGAATTACACAATTGTTAATACAGAAAGGATTCACTGCTACTACAATTCGTTACTGTCATTCTTTCAACCAATATTCTGAAGCTATTTTCATACTGTACATTTGTCCAAAAGAGAAAAAAAGTAACAACAAAAAAATAATACGCTTTTATTTAAAAGTATTGGATATTATGTAATATTTTAAACATTCCTAAACATGCGAATATGATTACACATAGTTAAGAATATTACAGTTTGGTCACGAACAAACGATTTTTAATACCTACCCACTCAATATTTTCGTCGCAAACAGCTTAAACTCATATCTTTGCGAGACCCTGTATACGGCATGATTAAAAGCTATGGCTAACTATGAAAAATGAGAGTCTTAACTGAGACCTTTCAGTTTAAAGTCAGTAGAATTATATATTTCTGAATACTACGAAATTAAATTTAATACAGTTGGTTAACTCATGATTATATTATTATATAAAATAATAGTTTATTTATAAATTTAATAAAGAAAAAGTAGTCAATTTAAATGCGAAAGATGTTAAAACGACTATTTTTACAGCTTGTCTCATCCTCGTAAAATTTTCCTGGTTGTACTATACCTTGGTATTGTTTGTCTGGAAAATATAAATAATTATCGTCACCTTCATCTTTGAACGTGAACTATTTTGCGCCTCCGCCAAATTACCTTTCGGTATTTCAAGCGCCTCCGCCAAATTAATTTGAAGCCGTCAAAAAATGACACAATGTAGGCTACTATCTTGCCAACATCAACGCCAACAAATTTTATTTCTATTAGCGTCCTGAATTAAAAAGTGACCTTAGTTCGAAAAAACCAATTAGGCAAGCCGTCATCGAGAGAAAAAAAACAATCAACTTGACAGACCTTTTTATCGCAATTTCCTGCAAGAGAGGATGCTGCTCGTCGATGATGAATACTTGCTGTTGCACAAATTCCTGCCTCGGCCGTAAACTTTAAGCGTTTTATTATTACGTTTACGAGTACAGTTACGGTTATACGATAATAATAGCCTTTCCACAGAGTAGATTTATTTTATCCTGAAATTCTATTGGATTCCAACATGTCGTTATTGCGATTAAACAGCGTTTGACGTTTTACAAGGTCTAGAGAAATTCTTAAGTTTACGACTCCTCTTTGGCAATGAATTTTCCTTATTGCAGTTGTATCCGTTGTTGTTTATACGCGGTGGCTAAAATTATACGTATATTCGTCAGAAGTGGTATAAACGAAGTTCTACTGAACAATATCCCACATATAACAGATATCCTATAGATAGACAACTGCTTATGTTTCAGTAATTTTAGCTCTTCTATTGGTATCAATTTACATGTATTTTAGTCTGCTTTAACCAATTGGCCTTAGGATTCGAGATCTAGCTGGGCAGTAATTCTGAGCTCTAATACTAATCTCTCTATAATTTAATGATAGTAACCAACAGGACGATTTCAAAGTAACAGAAATTCTTATAAGAAATGTTTCTTTTTGGCAAATGTGCAACATTGCATACAAATATTAAATTTCTCTTTTCCAGGGAAGATATACCAGATGGTTATTAGGAAGTTTGCTCAGAAATACTGTTTGGTTATGAAGTTGTGTTTGTGTAAGTTGTTCTTCTGGGCCATACGTTATATCTTCCTTGTTACGGTTCCTTTAACCATTGTCACAAATATTTTGCAGTGTACACGGCGTCTTAAAATGTATGCCAATACACTGAAAGCCATTATAACCGCCTTTTAAGAAATAAAAAATCTTATTTTGGACACAAGTATGGTTCATTTCGAAGGACACAGATTTTAATAAAATACTTAAAAACAATTTTTTTACTTTATTAATAATGTTATACAGTGGGATCATTTTATCTGGTAACAAGTAGGTAGGCTACATCTCACACATGTGCCTGAAAGGCATAGTTAACTTTTCTTTTTTGCTATAAAAAATATTTTTTGTTACATTAAGAGGCCTTTGGACAGGCAAATGTCAGCTACTGTTTTGTCAAAACTTAACAAACCTCTTTACAAAGTTGTTGATTTGTTTAGATCGTTCTACTAATAACAATCCGTTTCAATGTATTCTAATAGCGAGAAAACGGATATGATGTTGATTTTGGGAAAATGCAGAGGGTCGGCGAACTTAGCAGTACGACGATATGCACAAAGATGCCCTAGTAGACCACTTTCATCACATAATGCATTTAGGAGTTTGGATGGAAGTTTTCGACAATATGGACAGTTTTCCAAGCCATAGGTGAGACAACGACATGCCATAACTGTAGAAGCTGAAACGGCGGTCACCAAACAAGTAACTGATTATTCCCGTATAAACCAACAAGCAGTTACAAGAACTGTAGGCTTTACCCAAAGTTCAGTATTTAACATTTTAAAAGCAAACCGATTTCCTTCTTACCAATCTTACAACGTCCCATTAGAGCAACACCTTACTGAAGATGATTACCCACGTCGAGTGGATTTCTACCAATTTTTAAGATACGAAGTCCACTGTATTTATGAAATTTTCTACTTTCTTTTCTACTTTACTATAAATATGTGGTGTAGTATTGTTTACAACTTTATCGTTGGTCCCCACTTGTTTAAGGGCAGTTTAAATGAGGAAATGTATTTATATTTTTTACTTTTACAACTTTTAGAAGGCATTACTCTTTATGTTAGACAGCGTATGTGGTTTCAAAATGTCGGAGCACCTGCCCACTTCGATAGAATTGTAAGAAACTACCAAGATTAAACTTTTCATAACAGATTAATTGCAATAGGTGCAACGCATCCTTGACCTTCACGTAGTCCGTACTTGACTCCGTTAGACTTCTTTTTGTGGTGGTAAAGTAAAATACGACGTCTACGAAACTTCCGTAGAAACTCAGGAAGATTCACGTGAAAAAATTATTGAATCGCTCTACTGCGGAGGATTGACTTATGTGAACAGCAAGATGAACAGCAGTGTGAACATTTATTACGTCATTAATTAGCGTTTTTCTTCCTGTTTTTGTTAAATTTATTTTTCTTGTTGATTTTATTGTCATATTAACATATTTTTATGCTATCTTGGCTTTCTTTGTGTTTTTTTTTGTTTAAGTTACAAGAAATAAATATTTTAATGTACCTATTGCAAAACTGCATTTTATTTATTAGTAAATAGTTTCATTGTAATTTCCTAGTACATCCAAGGTAACTACTTTGATTTTTATATATTTTAAACAATGTAAAGCTTCCTAAGATACCTATAGAATACAAATAGCTGTAATGTGTGTAGCCTACCTACCTATTACAAGATAAAGTAATCAGCCTGTACCTATTAATTATAGTATATTAAAGAACTAGTTTCATAAGGCCTCTTCTTAACGCACGAGTTCAAGTTTGAAAAACGAGACGCGAAGCGTCGAGTTTTTCAACGGACGAGTGCGACAAGTGGTCTTATGAAACGTGTTCTTTATACTATTTTTTCT
>JABXWE010051009.1:0-20468 GCA_014611495.1 Limonius californicus | reverse complement strand
GTAAAAGTATAACAGCTATTTTATTTATACAGGGTGTTTTAAAAGTGCTCTACCATATACATACCAAAACTCAGAGAAAAGTTTAAAATAAGCTTAAAATATCTGAAACAAAGCTTAATATGGAGTGGAAACCAATAGTGAAGAAATGTAGCTTATCGTTATGAGTAAAATTACAAAATTTATGTATACAGGTTGTTTCAAAAGTGATTTACCTTATAGACACCAAAACACAGAAAATTTTAAAATAAGTCTTTCAAAGAAAGTTGAATATGAATTTAAAACCCATAGATAAGAAATGCAGCTCATCCTTAGGAGTCAAATTATAAGTACTATTTAATTTATACAGGGTGCTTCAAAAGTGATCTACCATAAACACACCAAAACACAAAGCATTTTAAAACATACTTTAAATCTTTGCAAGAAAGTTTAATATGAATTAGAACCAGTATTTAAGGAATATAGCTTATCGTTATGAGTAAAATTATAACAACTATTTTATTTATACAGGGTGTTTTAAAAGTGAACTACCATATACACACCAAGATACAGAACATTTTCAAATAAGTTTAAAATCTCTGCAAGAAAGCTTAATATGAATTTAAAACCAGAATTTAACAAATGTAGCTTATCGTTATGAGTAAAATTATAACAGTTATTTTATTTATACAGGGTGTTTTAAAGGTGATCTACCATATACACACCTAAATACAGAACATTCTAAAATAGGCTTAAAATCTCTGCAAGAAAGCTTAATATGAATTTAAAACCAGTATTTAAAAAATATAGCTCATCGTTATGAGTAAAATTATATCAGCTATTTTATTTATATAGGGTGTTTCATAAGTGATCTACCGTATACCAAAACACAGAACATTTTAACTAAAATAAGCTTAAATTCTTTGAAAGAAGGTTTCGTATGAATGTAAAACCAATAGTAAAGATATGATATGATCGTTCATCAGCTATTTTCATTACATAGGGTGTTTCGAAAGTGTTCTTCCGTATATACCAAAACAGCGCTTTAAAATATGTTTAAAATCTCTGAAATAAATCTTAATATGAATTTATAACCAATATTTAAGAAATGTAGCTCATCATTATGAGCAAAATTATAACAGCTATTTGATTTATACAGGGTGTTCTAAAAGTTTTGAACCTGCACAGAGAACGGATGTAAACCAAGTTGCAAACAAATAATGTTGATTTAATTTCGTCAATCGTTAAAGGTTAAATTATGACAAGTATTTTTGTTGTACAGAATGTTGCAAAAGTTGCTGACCATAGATACAGAAATGGCAGAACTTGCTAATATATGCAAAACACATGTGAGTGAGAACCGAATCAAAGCAGCGTTGAAAATGTACAATATTTTTGAAATTTAGCTCATCATTATGGGTAAAATTATAGAGCTATCATGCAGGGTATTTCAAAAGTGATCAACCTTGTACACAGGAAAGAAGCAACCAACGTTTGTGTGCTAATTTAACATGGCGGCCTGTTTAAAAGTTGCGAACAAACAATAATAAATAAAATATACTCATAATTAAAGCTAGCATTATGACAGACATTTTTTTATATTGGGTGTTCCAAAGGCAGTACAACTTGTACAAGGAAAGGAAGCAAAACACATTTGCCTGAAAATGTCATGTGACGCCCCGTAGAAAAATGCAACCAAATATTTTTTATAGGTAAATTTTGTGAAACTTTAAAGGTTGAATTATGTTGTATATTTTAGTTGTACAGGATTGGGCACAATGGAGACAGTTTTATATCATGAAAACAATTTAAACATTTAACTGATTTGGCCAAGATTTACTTGGTTTCGAAACAATATATTTCTTTGTGTTCCTTACAATGATCTACTGGAATTATTTTGTTCTATTTTATATATCTTGATATATACAATGACATCAGAAAGAAACGTTATCGCATCAATATTTTAAAAACTTAGAGACTGTCTATAATCTGCTTACACATAACCTCAAACTTAAAACAAATTGCAAAAAGTTGTAGAATTGTCAAAACTGCTTTCATACACATATATGTTTCTGTATTTAACAATAATATGTGATAAGCTTAATCCCCATTTTCTAGTTATATAGTATTTCTTAAGTATAGTATAGAAGATACATTTGATGTTCTCATTTTACACTTATTTGTATAATGTAATATTTGACTTTTAGACCCTTATCCTTAAAGGTTAGGTCTCAATTGAGAACTTGCAGACATTTGTTTTTTAAAGCCACTACCATACTGTTTATATGGTGGTACTGTAGTTATACAGTGTTTGTGTTTACTTGTTTTAATTCTGAAGATACTGTTTATGAAGTTTGCTGATACTAAAATGATACTTCTTGGTACCTTTCCCAATATATGGTATATGTATATATATATACCATATATATGTTAATTTTGAGATTTCTGCGGGTGTTGTATGCTGTGATTGGCTTCCAGTAATTCTTCTACGTGGAAGAATTCCTGGACGCCAATCACATCATATATATATATATATATATATACATAGCAATGGTAGACGCGACCAAATTGCTATGCCAACCACAAAAGACGTTTTCCAGCAGGGAAGATTTAAATAAAGTTCAAGCCTGGCAACAAAGAGTCGTTATAGGAATCTTTAAAAATCACAATGGCTCGCGTTTCCAGCGGTAATTTAGGTACCCGACAACAAATAAACAGGCATCAGCCTTAAAGACGGATGTGTCTTTTAAAAGTAACAATAAAATTAAACAACCTGCTCCAATTAAATGCCTGCTCTCATACTTCATCAGATATCTCTTTTAATTATAATAACTCCTGCCGTCGTCTACATAAAATAATAAAATGCCTTCGTCACAAGCACCAGCCTGGGAAACGGCGGCAGAACGCGTTATCTGCGGGAACACACATTACTTTTTTATTCGTTTCGACTTCCACCGCCACCCATGATTTAAGGTGGCGTTTTTGTTCAGTAAGGCAGTGTAATACGGATTGTCCCACGATGTAACAATGCCTGCTCTTCCCATCATTACACCTGATCTGCATGAACATCCGCTCACAGTACTCTCGATTTTCAATGTCACTTCTGTACCAGACAAATTAACCTGTTCTGTAGAGACCCGACATTGTGTACCTACTAGGCATCCTACCTGTTGGGATAATTAGTTTTCTACGTAGAATTAATCATCTGCGGAAAAATAGCCGTCGCATGATATAAATCGCTGGATTATGTCTTTGTTGCGGTGCTGCGAAGACAGGAAGTTACGTTTCAAAACTAAATTTGAATGTGTAATTTGCAATCAAAAATTCCTTCAAACCGCAAATCATCCTGAATATTTTGGTTGAAACTGTGCAATGATTTATTATGCTTTGTTATTTATTTTTTGTTTGTTTACTGCTTTACGGATGATGATTTTGAAGTGTTGGAATATAAATCCGGCTGTTTTGTAGAATGTTTCATCTGGATTCAATAACGATTTGCTGCGGTGTTATAATTAAGAACCCGATAAATTGTTTATATTAACTTAATTTTTTATATAGATTCACTTTAGGAACAATTGGAACGAACGATATTTAAATCTAGAAAGGAATCCGTCTTCAAAGGGTGAAAATGCAGTGTAAATGCATTATTAGCTTCTATGGAAAACTTACGCTTTGGCGCTCTCGTTGGGTGTTCATAGTTTGGGCGCCGTCGTTTGGACGCCGTCGTTTGGACATCGTCGCTTAGAAGCTGACATATAGGGGTTGCTGTTTGACCGTTGCCTGTAAGCGCTACTGCTTGAGAATGTCCTTCTGAGCGCCTACAGCTCTTCAGGTAACAGTCGTTGACGTATTTATGTAAAATCTTTATCATTTTATACATTGTACTATGATTTATTTTGCTGGATTATTACTGGTTTATGTAGTATTTCTTCTGTGCTGTTGATGTTCTTCAAGTGGTGGAATATGGGTCCGTTTACTATCTACATATTTGTAAGCTTTTGCAACTCAATGTGTTTCAACAATAATTTGCTATGGTGTTAAATTTGACAATCGCAAAATGCTGATTAACATCTAATTTAAATATGCAAGTTAAAATTTCTACAGTTGGAACACACATATGCAAATATAGAATGGAATCCGTCTTTAAAAGGCGAAAATGCATTTAAATTAGCTTTTTTGGAGAACGACATTTTGGCGCTGTCGTTGGGCTTTTGTAATTTGGGCGCCGTCGTTTGAACGTCGCCGTTTGGGCGTCGTCGCTTAGAAGCTGCTGTTTAACCGTTGCGCTACTGCTTGCTAACGGTCTTTTGAGAGGCCGTCGACTCAGATTCTAGTCGTTTGGGCGTTGGAATATTTATGTAAAACCTTTGCTGCCTTAAAAATTGAACTATCAGTTATTATTATTTCATGTTGTCTTTTTTTCTGTGCTACTGTCCGTTTAGTAACTACGCGTTTCTTTACTTTTGCATCTAAATGTGTTTCAATAACTTTGAGTGTTTTATCTCTTACGAGACGTAGCGGTCTTCTCTCCTATGCCTGTATTGCGCGTTTTTTAAAGTACCACAGGCATAGAGGACCTACAGCTTCAAACCATGGGACGTGTAAACACTTCTACTCCAGAGAAGATTTACTAGGCAGAATACCTCGCTGGTTTGCCGTTGCCTTGCGAAGGAGAACGGTCGTTAAAAATCCGATGTTCCGGTACTGGAAATTAAACCCAGGACCTTAAGCGTAGAAGTCTAACGCACCAACCTCTAGCCAATGTCCGTCTCTGTTTTAAATTTAACAATAGGAAAAATGATAATTAGCTTTCAATTTAAATATACAAACAAATTCAACAATTGTTACAAAGCATATTTAAATCTGGAACTAAGTACGCCTTCCAAAGTTGACAATTCAATATAAACAAATTAAAACAGGTTGTCATAAATAGCCGATTTACGGTATGTCGATGATTCAAGGTAAAGCAGTAATAACACTCATGAGGAGCGACTATAGACAATAAATGGGTTTGGGTTAGATTTTTCGGAGGAAGATGTTTTAGCGTTATAATTTGGCTGTCGTCGTTTAGACGTCGTCGTATGCCGTCATTTAGACGCCGTTGTTTTGAACACCGTTGTTTGGACGACGTCGTACTCGGCGCTGTCGTTTAAGGATCGTCGTTCGGAGGCTTTTGCTTTGGGCGCTGTCGGTTGGACGCTGTTGTTTGGACGCTGTCGTTTGGACGCCGTTATTTGGGCATCCTTATTTGGATGCCGTCATTTGGGTGCCGTAAATGATTCATTTTCAAGATGCTTTTAACATTCAAGATTAAATCAAAAATGGCTTATTTTTCAATAGTACTAATTTTTAAGCAGAAAAATCCATGTGTAATATTATTTAAATATTTACCCAGTTAGATCTGATTCGCTTAAATGTTGTATTAAATGTTTGAACAAATCCTTAAGTATTTTCTTCTAAGGCTACGAAATGGAAAGCGATGAATAGGATAAGGGAGGCATTTATAAAGACATAGCCAGATATTCAGGAAAATGTAGAATTATAATTCCACTAAGACTGTAACGATATCGGGGAGTACATGAGCGCCATTTTAGAAATAATTTTTTCATTTGCTTTCTTTTAAACTATTGGAATCTATATTGATTTTTTTTCTTCCCGGTAACTACACAGTTTGTATACAAGCAACCCTGGAACATAATTTCATTTATTAAGGTATTTTTTATTTTTTTCAGTTGTACTAGCAGATTGCATAACCTTCAGGGGATCCCGGAAAAAAATGTTTCTATTTTGGAATTTTTTTAATGTTGATGGAATGGCAAATTACGTTTTAATCTAGAAAAGCTATAAATACTGATGTTTTCAGAATCGTTTAATATTGTATATACTTCAGTTAACTATAACTTAATCAAATTTCAAATTTTTGACCCTACAAACTCATGGGCAAATTATTAACTCACCCTGTATATCTGCACTATTAAATTGTAATTTCAAAGGCATATAAGTATTACTGGATTTTAGGTGGCAGTTGTGGTTTGTATTACTCAAGTACGTTTTAGAGGGTTGATGCGGTATGCAAACACTGTTGTGAAGCTACTTAGGGACACCAAATATACAGAAAATTAAGCACCTTATCGATTTTTTCTTTGAAGAATTGTAGCATGCATGTTTTACACAATTTAATAGTTGAGTGACACAAAATTATGAACTTAATAAGAACAAAGGTATTTATAAACTTGGCTGCTGACATGGGCCACCAGTTGTATTCGGACTTGGTGTCACCAGGCAGATAGTGTGCAATGAAATATCTGCTATTTATCTATTACATCCTTGGAATTACCACAGAAACTTTATTATATTTATTCTGTTACAATTCTGAATGGTTAGGTATCAGAATGTTTGAATTCTGGTTTGGCTTCTTTGCGGATTCTAACAATAAGTATTTGGTAGGTGTCCCGTGTTTCTACCTTAGCGCTGAGGAGAAACACGTGGCAGAGAAGAGGCCGGCGCTCAGCAGTTGGAAAAGGCTGTCAATCAATCATCATCATATACATTTTTGAATTATCTTACATTCTCTGTTGCTATTAGTGCATTCTCCAGAACCAAGCTTTGGTTATATTTTTACTGTTTAGTAACACAGTTACGGTAATATTTGACTAGGCAGCGGCTTTCAAAACGCTGTTATGAATTTCATTGAAATGTGCTTCAGGCATGGCTTAAGACACTATTCAGATATGATTTGAGGCGCCAAAAATATGATTTATGGTAGCACGTATGGTAATTCTCTACTTTCACAGTTAAGAAATAAATAATAGGATTTGAATACTTTCAAAACATTCAAAACTACGTGCTTTCATGCGGATGTTTCGCATTATACTATGACCACATCGGTAAGAATTTCCTGCTATTTTTGCCAAGTAGCAATTTATCGGCAACCACTGAAAAATGTGAACTGGAATTTCAAACAGAGCTCTTGATAGTTTTGTGATATAATTTAAACCACCTATTAAGTGTTTAGCATCGCGTCCATTTAAAACAGCTGTCCTGCTGAGCGTGTCATTATTTAGCGGTCGAGTGTGAAAAGACCACTGGAAGACGAAGAATGAATGAAATTCCAATTCCGGTAGCACTTTACAATACGCAACAGAATATATCGTTTCCTCCGTAAAAAGTGTGGGCAACCTGTTCGGTATCCCACCGCAAATCCAATATCCTGCATTCCGTCGAGCCTACCAATTAATCTATTACCAATTGTGAGTAATGTTTCCTTAATACGCGCTGAATTTATTATGACAACTAACGTGACACTTATAATGACCGCTATTTAATTATTATTGTGCACTAATTCCTTTCGAAGATCCTTCGCGCAGATATCATAAATTCTATTGGCTTAACTTGTAAAAACTCTCTTGCAGGGTATTAAGACCGCAGAGACTTAATTCTTCTGTTATCCTAGTAGCTAAGAATTCAATCTCATTAAGACATACTTGAAGAGCTTTTTGACTTAACCAGTCCCAAAACAAGGAGTCGTGATAAGAGCAAAGCTATTCTAAGTGGCAATTAATTAGGCAACCCAATTAATACTCCCAGTGATATTTCAATGGCTTAACTGTCCCAGAATTACTAAAATTAATGTAGAATTTTCGAGATAAGGTTTATTCCTCATGGAAATGGCCAGCCAACTAATTTGTCCTTAATTAAACAATTAATTGTGGCTTTACAGCATTTTTATGGTTGATTTTTGGTGCAACGCTTAATGCATTTTTTATTCCTCATAGCTTCCGTTCGGACCCGACAATTAAATTGGCTTAAACACGTTAATTTTGTTATATGGATGAGTCAAACTACCAGAGGAAGCTGGTTACTTTGTTATTTGCTGCCTGCGTAAAAAATCTTTAACAATGGTACAACCAGACTGACAAGATCTAACCTCTCATCTCACCTTCCCACCGGTTGAATGGGCTTCGCTGGTGACTATTACTGCGCTTAATTACATCCTATCCACCTGTGATCCTTGAAAAAAGGCGCTAAATAATTTGCACAAACTCAAAGTTTGAACACAGAGAAATAACAGCTCTATTTCTTGTAAGTTTACAATCCTTTGATTTAAAAATACACCTGTAAAGGCTAGCGTGAAATATGAAGGTCTAATAACTTAGGAAGTACTCGTGTATGTACAGCAATAATATTGTAATGGTGTGAAAAGATTCTTGCCTGTTTTTATGCTCAATGCGCTTCCGAGCAATCTTGTAGAAAATTACGGTATTAATTTCATTATACGACTTTTTGTATTTCTCACAATTTACAGCGACAAACTTATACATAGTTAAGTGTTTTTGCTGCAGTTGATGACTGTCAAATTACAGGCTGCTGAAACTTGCGCCGTTTTGCTCCTAGCTTACTTGCTCTTTCATGAGTGCAACATTTCAGAACTTAATTTATAACGTTATTTATTAAAGATATCCGCGGCAGATTGCTGCTCCGCACGAACTGATAATTTTACCAAATGAGGCTTTGAAAAATGGATAAGCAGGAAGTCCTTAAACAGACTACCATTGCGTGATGGGTTTAGTTAAATTTTTGTTACTAATAAATTGCTTTCGTGATGTTTCCAGTGCGGGGTATAATAACCCACGGTATACAAAATTAACATAAATTTTAAATAATTCAGCATAATTACAGCAATAAGAAACACTCCAATTAACAGAATATTCAGAGCTGGAATGACTTCATCCAAAAGCTTTCGAAGAATGGAGATTGATATTAATTGCTTGGTTTTAAAACGCAGAGTTTAATAATACTTGTCATACTAACGCAAACACGGAATATATCAAATTATTATTACCCTCAAGTAAATCAGCAAGAAAACAAGTATTCGTTTCAGAGTTATGCAATTTCTATGGTTGTTATCACAATCGCACATAAATAAACAATTAATGAGATCTTAAATTACTAAAGATGATTATAATGGTGAGGGGTTTGGCTTGCAAGGTGGAAGGTAGAGCCCCCATATCCTGGCTCTCTCACCCGAAAAATTACACATGCTGATGTGGTGAGCATCACACATTAGACAACCGCATTATTACCCCTTGTACATTAGAACGCAGCTGCCCAATTATTTAAAGCGACTGGATAGGCCACCCGCCAGGCATCGAGTCGGGAGTTTGAATTCCTTACCTTCCGCATCGGAGCTTAGTGCTCTATCCACACTGAAGGTGTTAAGTAATAAAGAGACTAGTTTCCTTAAACAGCAAAAAGCATAGCATTGATAAGCGGTAAAAATTGATAACAATGCGAAAAAAGATAATTAAGAAAATGAGAACCGAAGAGAGAAGACGAACGAATGAAGAATCAGGAAATACAGAAATATAGGAGAGAGGCAGTAAGCAAAGTTAAAATAAACTTAAACATAGAAGAGAGCTAACTGGAAAAGAAATATGTGTGAGACAAACAAAATTCGATTTGAAAAAGATAACGCGAAAGCAAATCAAAGAATGGTAAACAATATTAGCAAGTTCCTTATTTATTTCTCCCTATGGTAGAAACGGCAGCTGAAAGCAGTACAGTGATAAATAGGAAGATATGAGGAGATGTAGATACATATATAAATCGAGAATGAGGGAAGAAAAGACAGGGTGGAATGGAATAGAGGTAAAACAATGACCAGAACGCCCAATGAACATTACAACAGAGAATAGAAAAATACGAGATTGAAAAAAATTATAATGGAAGGCAGGCATACAGATGAAAGGTTAGAGACGCTATTCTAATCTCGGGTGAAGATGGAAAGGCCAAGGATAAAGGCAACGTCGATAAAAAGCAGATAAAACTTACAGAGAGGAAGCTCAAAAGTAAAAAAACTACACACACAAATGAGATACATGGGACGAAGAGAGCAAAATGACAAGAAAAGCAAAGTATAGCAACGATGTACCGAAAAAATAAAATGTAGGAAGTCAAGGCAAGGTTAGAAGGAAACTAACAAAGAAAACAAAATACAATAAAGTTGTTCACATACAAGAACTTTCAAAATAATTATGAACCTGAAAGTGTGTTTCAGGACATAATTGACTACTTTCTATTCCTGAAAACGAGAGGAAGATTTTAGATTATGACCGTTACAGTTTTCTTGGTGTAAATAGATCCTTTTTAGCATGAGATTATCAGATTTAATTTTTCTTGTCCAGACAATGAGACTTATTTTGTTTGAAGCTATAGCTATAGCAGTATTCATTTTGAAAATGACCCTTAATATTAATACTACTGAAACTATTGAAAGTGTGGTTTATTGGTAGTTGCAGATTGTGTTTGCCATTTTCTAATTCCTGAACCAACAGAAACACTTAACATAAATTAAAAGTCCTCATTATCCTTTTCTATTCCTGAAAACGAAACTTATTGCATGTTTGAGGCCATAGCGGATATTTTTTCATTCTGAAAATTATCCTTAATATTAATACTACTGAAACTCTTGAAAATTGTTAGTTTCAGATTGTGTTTGCCATTTTATAATTTTTGAAGAGATAGAAGCAGATACTTAACGTGGATTATGAATTCTCATTATCGTCTCTTACTTCTGAAAATGAAACTTATTATAAGTTTGAGGCTATACCAGTTATTTCTCTATTCTGAAAATTGCCCTTAATATTAACACTACTAAAACTATTGAAAATGAGGTTGATTGTTAGTTTCAGATCGTGTTTGCAATTTAAAATTTCTGAGCAGATAGAAACAGATACTCAGCATGAATTATACATCCTCACTCTCATATTTTACCCCAGAAACTGAAACTTATTACAAGTTTGACACTATACCAGTTATTTTATTTATTCCGGAAATGGCACTTAATATTAGCACTGCTGAACCTACTGAAAATTAGGTTTATTTTTAGTTTTAGATTGTGTTTGCCACTTTCAAATCCTAAACAAAGAGAAACAGATACTTACATGAATTACAGGTCTTCATTCTCATCTTACACCTGAAAATCAAACTTATTACAAGTTTGAGGCTGTAGCAGCTAGTTTTTTATTCTGAAAATGGCACTTACTATTAACACTATTGAAACTATTGAAAATGAGGTTTATTGTTAGTTTCAGATTGTATTTGCCATTTTTTAATTTCTGAACATACAGAAATAGATGCGTAACATGAATTATAGGTCCTGACTATCACATTTTTCTCCTGAAAATGAAACTTATTACAAGTTTGAGGATATAGCAGCTATTTTTTCAATCCGAAAACCTCTACTGAAACTACTGAAAATGCGGTTTATTGCTATACAATGTAAGTTTTAGATTGTGTTTCCTGAAACCCCTAAATTACATGAATTTGAGATTATCATTTTCATGTCAACCTTTTACATCTGAAAATGATACTTATTAGTAGTAGTTTAAGATTATAATTGCTGTTTTTACTACTGAAAATCAGGCACATTCTTAGTTTGGTAATATTATAGCTGCTGTAACTGAACTGAAAATAGGCCTTATTGTATGTGACAGACTGTGCTGGACATTTTTCAATTCCTGAAACAAATACTTAAAATGCATTTAAGGTTATCACTGCCATCTATTATTTTTAAAAATGCAACTCATTATAGTTAATGATCTTATTTCTATATTTAGCTCATTCTGAAATTGGGATTTATTATCGCTACTACTGAGACTACTGAAAAAAGACTTATTGTACGTTTCAGATTCCGTTTCCTAAAACCGCAGCTTATCTTTAGTTTGACGGCATCAGCTTTTACACTACTGAAATTGAAACTTATTACAAGTCTGAGGCTTTGATTGATGAATTGAGGTTAGAATTGAAATTTTTACCACTGAAAATTAAACTTCGTGTGAGTTTGAGGACACAAATTGTTGATTTCGATTAGTGAAAATGACTTCCTGTACCTTTGAGAATATGAATTGTTGCTTATGATTCTTGGAAATGAGATAAATTGGTTCCTAAACGTTTTATTAAGTAGATAATAATAATTATTAGCTACGGATGCCGCATGCTGCATAACGCCACAACCATGAACTGGACAGAAAATTTTGCTTTTAATAAAAATGTTAAGCGGAACATTTCCCCTTTGTATGGTTACGTATTATTTTCTTGCATCTAGCAGGTTATTCTTTGATCATCTAACAACCTCGTCCTGTCCAATATTATTATATTCTGCTTAGAATATGGCAAAGCAAATGTGTACTCTTACATTAACACGTCGTTGTAAAAATTTCTAATAACATGCATACGCCAAACAAGCCGTGTACTATACTCATGTCTTATGCAGTTCTCCAAGTCCAACCCGCACTTAAATCATCGATAATGATTCTAACCCGGCACTGAATGCACCGCGCGACTCAAAATACCCATTTTCAGTTTCATTTGCGCGTATTACAAATAATCTCTAGTTGCAATCAGCAATCACTGAGCAGTGCCTCGAGCACTCCTGAAGGCAGGAGGCGAAATACCTACCAATCTCCTCCTGCAGTGAATGATCATTAGAAACCTTCTTATCGACTAACCTGATTTCAGCAACCGCTAGCGAGCCCGTTTCGAAAAAATCCGCTTGTAATTTTCGTATTCTAACATTATTTTACACCTTATATAGCGACCAGATAAGAAAATGGCCGAGGTGATTTCATGTAAATGCATGCCTCGCGTTCTTTCACGTGCACGTGCTATATTGTTCGTTATTATTAGTTATGAAGTACTATAGGATTTTGTTATCTCCTACAGAAATTTTCTTCTGTTCTTATTGCAAGCACCAAGTAGATACATAGGGTGTCTCAAAATTGACGCCCGTGATTTTTGGGATCGGATTCCGGGGTCTAAAGCAAATCAAAAAGTAAGAGTGGAAGGTTTTCCGCTGTATAGTAATAAGTTTTATTACATGGCCGCTCCAGTTAGTTGGCTAACATAATACATGAAAATGGAACTTGGGCAAAACACGTATTTGTTTGCAGAATATCTTACAAGTGTCTTCAGACCCTTCGAATCTGAAGCTTCAGAGAAAGAAGAAAACGAAATATACCCATAACCTGCGTGAATGGAGGGATGAAAACCCTCACTTAATACTCAGAAGATCTTATCAGGGACTATGGTCAATAAACTAGCACTTTAGCAGGAGATCAAGTGCTTAGGGGTGACCATAGAAAGTAGATTTAGCTGGAAGTCGCACATCAATTAGATAGTGGAAAGGTCCATAGCGACCTTTTAGTAGCTGCGCTAGGTGGTGGGAAAGAGCTGGGGCTTATCCCTAGAATTTATCATTGGCTATATCCGACCTACTGTAGAGAGATAAATCTCTTTTGTAATAGTTTTAGTAGTGTTAATATTAAGGACAATTTTCGGAATGAAAAAGTATCTGTTATAGCCTCAAACTGGTAATAAGTTTCATTTTCAGATTTAGGATGATAATGAGAACCTGTAATTCAACTTACGTATCGGTTTCGGTCTCTCCAGGAATTTAAAAATGAGAAACACAATCTGAATCTAACAATACACCTCATTTTCAATAGTTTCTGTAGTATTAATAATATTCAGGATAATTTTCAGAACTAAAAAATAACTGGTATACCCTCAAACTTGTAATAAGTTTCATTTTCAGGAGTAAAAGATGATAATGAGGACCTATAATCCACGTTGTATCTGTTTCTGTTTGTTCAAGTATTATAAAATAGTAAACACAATCCGAAAATAACAATACCCCTCATTTTCAATAGTTTTAGTAGTATTAATATTAATGGCAATTTTCAGAACTAAAAAATAACTGGTATAGCCTCAACCTTGTAATAAGTTTCATTTTCAGGAGTAAGATGATAATGAGGAGCTATAATTCATCTTAAGTATCTGTATCTGTCTGTTCAGGAATTTAAAAATGACAAACACAATCTGAAACTAACAATAAACCTCATTTTCAGTATTTTAGTAGTATACATATGAAAGGCAATCTACAGAACGAAAAAATAACTGGTATAGCCTCAACCTTGTAACAAGTTTCATTTTCAGGAGTAAAAGATGATAATGAGAGCCTATAATCCATGTTAAGTATCTGTTTCTGTTTGTGCAAGAATTAGAAAGTGGAAACACAATCTGAAACTAACAATACACCCCATTTTCAATAGTTTCGATAGTATTAATGTTAAAGATAATTTTCAGAACTAAAAAATAGCTGGTATAGCCTCAACCTTGTAATGAATTGCATTTTCAGGAGTAAAAGATGATAATGAGGACTTATAATCCATGTTAAGTATCTGTTTCTGTTTGCGTAAGAATTAGAAAATTGCAAACACAATCTGAAACTAACAATACACCTCATTTTCAATAGTTTCAGTAGTAATAATATTAAGGGCAATTTTCAGAATTAAAGATAACTGGTATAGCCCAAACCTTGTAATAAGTTTCATTTTCAGGAGTAAAAGATGATAAAGAGGACCTATAATTATTTATGTTAAGCATTTGTTTCTGGGCGTTCAAGAATTAGTAAATTGCAAACACAATCTGAAACTAATAATAAATTTAAAACTTTCCAGACATCCTTCGTATATATTGATAAGGTTGGATGTCATCTGTTATTAGTACCACGCAACAATTTCTAAATTAATACATTATTTTCCGGCATTTTGGGTTCCCAGGCGTTTTTGTGATGATGGTACTGACAAATGAGGCATCTGTGGTTCCAATAAAAAGCAGATTGCCGTGTTCAAACGAGAGTAAATGAAATCCACGAAAATAACTGTAGGTACCGTTCAGATGCGGATATCCGACGCCTATAAATAAAGCGAAGTATAATTTAATTGCACGATGCTTTGCCAATACGCTTGTATAATTACACGTTCGGACTCAAACTGGGCTATAATTTGAGGTTACGGCTAGTGTGCCGTAAATTAACTTGAGCACAAGTTATCAACATAATTAAATAATTTTGATATGCATTATTCATGCTTGTAATTGCAGTTTAGTCTGCAAATAAAGCCGTGTTTATTAGGAGCAGCAACATCCGTATTAGTTTATTCCAAATTAAGAAGCGGCTATAATTCGCTTCTAATTTTTACCGACCGCAGCTATTGCAAGCATTTACGTGAATAGAAATGCGTAAAATACCTCCTCGTGAACATGTTTGAGATAAATTGCTAAAGACATGGTCGGTGATAAGAAGTCGACACAGAAATGTCTGTAATTCTAGTGTACTTTTCACTGTGCTGGTTTATCTAATTTGTTCATCTTGCCTTGATGGAACGTGACTTTAGAATTGGGTTCTGTTCTTGCTTGCGATTTTTACAGAAAAATCAAAGCTTCCGATACTTCTTTTATTGCCTTTCATAATCGCATCCTAATTGTACGATTAAATATTAAAAGTATGCCGTTAAAATCAATAAAAATGAAAATATGTGAAGGGTTAGTCGTCTCACTGTGCATTGAAATCTCCTCGTTCCTTGAGGTAGTTCTCTAAATATGATTATGATTTTAAACTTTCTGGCACCAAATTGATTATTTAAATATTTCTGTGTGTCATGTCTCAAAATTAACACTCGTGGTTTTGGGATTTGATTCGGGCGGCTCAAACAAATGGAAAATTAAGAAGGAAAATATATCCGATTGTCCTTCGCTATCGAGTTATCCATAAAGAAACAAATATTTAGTACGTAAATTCAACTTTGTCGCAAACGAATAATATTACCATACAAATACTTTCCACATCTGTTTTCACAAAATGTGTTCAATTAGTTGCCCCATCCTGCAAGAAAAATATTCACGCGAACCCTCCGCAGCATATTTTCGTATATTAACGCTACATCAGCGCTAATACAACCTAGGACATCTTGAGGATTCATAACAGCTTCGCGGTAAACGGCCCCAGAAAAATATATCCAACGGATTCAGATTCGGTGATGTAGTAGGCCTTGGTATGGGTCCCTGAAGAACATTTTTTAGTTGTATTCCATAATATGACTGTGCACCATCATGTTGAAACCAACAATTCAATCTAACTACTAATGGAACTTCATCGTACAATCGTGGTAAGTTTAAAAATTGAAGATACAAGGCTAAATTAAGTTGGTTAGGTAGAATGTGTGAGCCAATTGCATTATCATTTAATATCCCAGCCTAAATGTTTATTGATCTTGTAGTAATAGTAGTAGTAGTAGATTATGGAGGAGGCCCAGCAAGTAGGCTTCGAGGGACCCTTGTTATTGACCCATGGCATCCACTCTGACATCACTACCTTCTCTCTCTTCCTCTCTTACCTCCTCTGCCACTGTTTGAGCTACCTTCCTGACATTCTAATGAATGTAATTACAGTTACTATTTAGAATGCACCTAATGTAGGAATCTGATTTGGTATGATCCTACAACCATTAATGGAGTTTGTAGAGTTTCTGTAAGTTGTACCATTTATTGTAGTAGATCTAATATAGAAACATGGAAACCAAGGACTAAGGCTACACCAAAATTTTCTACTTATTTGATTATATTTAATATAGGAAGATAAAAGTGTGATTTGGAACGAACTTCAAACTATCTTTGAAAGTTATTTGACTGCTCCAAATTTTTGAGCGTATTAGTATGCCTTAATGTAAAAAGATTTGAAGAGATCTTTTTGAGAATACAGAGCTTTTGAGAATTTCGAATTACCACAGAATCAAGACCAAATCAACTGGAAGAAGGTGAAAAAAAAGGAAAAGAAGGGAAAGAAGAATTACCACCTCGAACGCATCTACTGTAGATGGAAATCTGTTTGGAAGTAACTTTTTGGTTACCTTTGGAGATCATATGGCTGCTCCAAAGTTTACAAATTTCATTTGATAGGATCAATCTATTGTATTTATCTGTATATCTGACTTGGAACGACCTTCTAGCTACCTTTGAATGTGATAGTGCTCTATCGTTTAGAGATACCATTGAGAATGATCATCCAACTATATTTGAAATACGTAGGATTTCATTAAAATTTAGAGTTATCAGTTATTAGAATACACATACAGATGATTATATGAATTGTAATGAGCTGTAAATCATCTTTGAAGTTGATAGGGCTAAAATGGGTTTCAAACGTTCTGTAAAAAGTCGTAGGGTTACTTCAAGCTTTAGAGTTATCAGTTAGTAGAATGCACTTCATCAGAATAGATCTATATCTGATTTGGAATTATATTCCAATTTCAAGTGTGTAGAGCTGGTTTAAGATATAGAGTTATCATATATTCAGAAGAACTACTTGAAATTATCTTCAAAGCATCTGTCAAGTGAAAGACTATTTACAGTTACCATTAGATAGATGTTCTTCAGGATTTGATTTAAGATTTCAAAACAAATTTTTATGCTGTGTTATCTAGTACTAAATGGAGTCTAAAAGATGATTCGTAATGGAAGCCCAATCGCGATAAGTCCATAGATTGTTCCAAATTGATATCGTTAGTAAATATCAAGTAATAGCCATGTTATGTCGAAATAAACGTAG
Organism: Limonius californicus; assembly: GCA_014611495.1. NCBI lineage: Eukaryota > Metazoa > Arthropoda > Insecta > Coleoptera > Elateridae > Limonius > Limonius californicus. The sequence goes on along the minus strand of JABXWE010051009.1, from coordinate 3,046 downwards.
GCACAAGAACGCATTAAAAGTGTTGCCCGTTGGCGGTCACTTAGGAAACAAGCTGTACTTTACTTAAAGATCTTAACTGCGGCATTGAATTAAGTGCAACGATGAATTGCGATTACGAAACTTTTCGTGCGATTTTTCCAGAACAAACGAGCACATATCATAACGTGCAATTACCTGTACTACGTTCTCACGTAACGCCCCCAAGAAGGACATCTGTTTATAGAACAATAATAATTTGAATTTTTTCTGTGCTACAATAGTGCAAGTAGAGTGTAACAATGGCAGGTCACCGAAATGGAAGTCGGTAGGGGTCAAGTCAAGGTTGCAATTTTCTTCATATTCCAGACAATACGGCGTGGGACGCGTTAAGTAATGGACGCTGGGAACGGCCTTGACAGCGCCGCCGTTTGTTTTCGAAACGTGTGAACTTGCTATGCTAATGCACTCTGATTGTTTTTTCCTTTCGTACAACAACTAACATGTTTAAAGGATCTTAATTTCTCGCATTTCAAATGAGATTCTTTTCCACTACAAAGAAAACGCCTTAAAATTCCTTAAGAAGAACACAGCCAAAATATTACTAACCTGCCGGATATACCAAGAGATAACTTTATATGTTATCTACATAGTAATTTAGTAAGATATTAAAATGTAAATATTACGTCAGTTCTATAAATAAATCGACGAGTCCTTTATTTTTAAATTTAAAAATTGATTGTAATCTTGTGCAGTCATCTTTGAAAGTAACTTCTGTTACCGAATTTTCAGGAAATCCATGCATAATCTAACGTATTGCCAAAACTAATAATTGTAAACAATATTTTACAGGTAGTTATTTCAAGTGAAGCGTTGGAACTATCATTTTTTTAAAGATTTTTCAGGATTTTTACACATTATCCAATCTATTTCCGAAACCTGCAATTCGCACAGTACTCATCTTCAGGTTAGATATCGAAGATATAGTTTAATGTGTTTAGGAAAGCCATACATAGTCTAAAGTATTTCCAAAATTTCTCTCTATAAACAGTACTTTAAAAGCAGTAATCTAAGATTGATTAGTGAAAATATCAGTGTATTACTGGAATTTTAAGAAGGCTATACAAAATCTAACGTATTTCCGAAATTAATAATTATAGACAGTGTTTTACAATCAGTCATTTCAAAATAAATGTTTCTTATTAACGCATTTTCAGCGTTTCGAAACTTATAAGTAGAAACAGTAATTTACAAGCTTTGTAACTAGATATTGGAAATACCTTTATCTTACCGACTTTTCAAGAACGCCATGCATAATCTAATGTATTTCCAAAATTACGGAGATACATGTAGAAAATATGATCTTGCTAACGCTTTTTCACAATTTCGAAACTTACAATCGGCAACAGTAGTTTACAAGCAGTCATCTTAATTTAAATGTCGTAAATATAATTTTATTAACGCATTTTCAGGATTTCCAAACTTATAAGTAGAAACAGTAGTTTACAAGTAGTCAGCTTCAACATTAGATATTTCAGATACCCACACATCACCGAATTTTCAAGAAAAAACAGTAATCTCAAACTAAATGTTAAAAGTATCATTTTATTAACTCCCTTCCAGGATTTCGAAACTTATAAGTAGAAACAGTAGTTTACAAGCAGTCAGCTTCGACGTTAGATATTGCAGATACCCTTATATTACTGAATTTTCAAGAAAATAATACATACTCGAATGTATTTCCAAAATTGATAATTATAACCAGTATTTTACAAGCAGTCATCTCAAGTTAAATGTTAAAAGTATCGTTTTACTAACGCATTTTCAGGATTTCCAAGCTTATAAGTAGAAACAATAGTTCAGAAGCAGTCAGCTTCGACGTTAGATATTGAAGATACTTTTATATTACCCAATTTTCAAAAAAAATCATTCATAATCTAATGTATTTCCAAAATTGATAGTTATAACCAGTATTTTGCAAGCAGTCATCTCAAATTAAATGTTAAAAGTATCATTTTATTAACGCCTTTTCACGATTTTTAAAGTTATAAGTAGAAACAGTAGTTTACAAGCAGTCAGTTTCAACGTTAGATACTGCAGATACCTTTATATAACGGAATTTTCAAGAAAATCATACATCCTCTAATGTATTTCCAACATTGATAATTATAACCAGTATTTTAAAAGTATTCATCTCAAGTTAACTGTTAAAAATATCATTATATCAGGATTTCAAAACTTATTAATAGAAACAGTAATTTGCAAGCAGTCAGCTTCGAGACTACATATTCTAAATACCTCTATACAGCGGAATTTTCAAAATAATCATACTTAATCTAATGTATTTCTAAAACTGATAATTATAAACAGTGTCTTACAAGCAGTCATCTCGAGCTAAATGTTGAAAATATCATTTCATTAACGCTTTTTCAGAATTTTCAAACTTACAATTGGAAACAGTAGTTTATAAGCAGTTAGCTTCGAGATCAGATATTAAAGATATCTCCATATTACCGAATTTTCAAGAAAATCGTACATAATCTAATGTATTTCCAAAATTACAGCAACACATCTTGCAGATATCATTTAATTAACGCCTTTTCAGAATTTCTAAACTTAGAGTTGGAAACAGAACTTTACAAGCAGTCAGCTTCAAGATTGGATATTAAAGATATCTTTATATTACCGAATTTTCAAGAAAATCATACGTAATCTAATGTATTTCCAAAATTACAGCAGTACATCTTGCAGATATCATTTAATTCACGCCTTTTCAGAATTTCTAAACTTAGAGTTGGAAACAGAAGTTTACAAGCAGTCAACTTGGAGAGTACATATGGGATATACCATTCTATTATCTAAATTTCAAGAAAATCATAATAATCTAATGCATTTCCAAAATTGATTATTATAAACCGTATTTTACAAAAAATAATCTGAAATTAATAAATATCAACAAATATCATTTTACTAACTCTACTGCGGGACTATCATCATAATGTAATCTATTTCCAAGACCTATGATTGCAAAAAGTAGTTTACAAACATTTATCCTCAGATTAGATATTGA
>JABXWE010051008.1:0-11015 GCA_014611495.1 Limonius californicus | reverse complement strand
TTAAAAATTAATACAAAAGATCATTCATAACTTTTATTCGTCATGAGTGCTTTCCTTTTTAAGAAGAAATTAATCATTTTATAATAATCACTTTCTAAAATGTTTAAACTAAGCTACTGGAATTGAAAAACCACTAGCATTGTTCCAGTTTGTCTGTTTGAAGTCATTTGCATAATAGTATGGAAATAGCCGGGTTGATGATTTCAGACATTAATCATCATATGAATTGCTAACCTATTTTTTCTAATGCTAATTTTTTTACCACAGTCTCTGCATGTAAATTTTCGTACGTGCACTTCTTTTCAATGTAACTACTTAAAGTTACTGCTACTATTTAGCTTTGTTTATGTTACATAATGTAAATTAAAAAAGTATTCGGATCACTTTTTACATAATAAATAGCATGTGTAGAGGTTCTCTACTGAAGATTTTTTAGTAGATAGGGTTGTTATAACAGCAATTAAAACTGTTTTTTTATCAATATTACTGCGTTTTATTTTTTTTTAAACTTTTCAATTTAGAAAATGAAAATTTTAAATGAACCTTGATAATTGTATTAAACGGTTTTTAACAGTTAACAATATTTCTGCAGGAAAACTATTTAAATTATCTATACATGAGTCAATTTAAAAATTGGTAAAATGAAAGCTGTAATTTTGATAATCAAGTTTATCATTTAGTAACCTATGACACAAAACATTTTTATATTAAGTAATTCTGTCCAATTAGCTGTTGCAATATTTGGTTGTTACATTCTAAATTTAGATTATCACAATATTATTAACACAAGATCGCAATTTTATACTCAGCACTTTAATCTCTTTTGTATTAAAGAAGCTTAATTTTAATATGGCAAGCTATCAAAAAGTGAAAAACTGTTATTCATCTGTCGGCCTATTGTCATCAGACCTTGAATTAATGAACATGAATTCTCCTAACCCAGACTCAAAAAACCTGTATTTATTGATACCTGCTGGATTATATCAAAATCAGATAGCGTGGACCCTAATTAATTTGTTAGCTTATAGTCAAAAAGAACGAAGACTTTTAATATGTACTTACCTAATGCATATTAATTCATTGAAACTATTTTAAAAAATGCAACTTTTAATTTTATATTTATATTTAACAAAAGACATCATCTGGAACTATTATTTTTCAAGAATATCAAATCTATCCAATTTTGTATACCATGAAAGCGTAAATATTTTTAGATATTGTTCTAAATAAACTAATGCATATTTCGTTATCGATTTCCAGCATACAAAATCGTTTAATGCACTACCATTTTCAGATGAAAGGCACAATATTACTTTGTGCGCTGCTCGGTGCAGCTTTTGCCAGGCCAGATGGATATTACCATCAGCAATACCAGTATAAGAGTTCTTCAGCATCATACAAAAACAATGAATTAGAACACAAAGATGATGATGAAGGATACTATTCAAAACATGGGGACTTGGAAGGACAATCGGAACCTAAAGTAAATTCATACAGTCAACATAGCGAATACACCAACCCAAAATATCAACATGGCCAATCCGGTTATGGTCAAAATCAAGGAATACAAAATGATGATTTCTATACTCAACAAACTTCTGGTGCTGGTCATGGTAGTGGATCAAGCTCCTACAACACTGGTTCATCCTACAATAGTGGTTCACAATCAGGTTATGGTGGTTATGGTTCATCTGGTCAACACAGCACCAGTGGAGGATATGATGCAGGAACTGCGGGATCTTCATCAATTAAAACTAGCGGATATTCGGGTACTGTTGCTTTTGGTACCACTGGCACTAGTGGTAGCCTTTATCCTACAGGGCAATTGGCAGTACTATCACAGCAACTGCAGAATGACTTATCGCGACAACTTCAAACTGCTATTTATGAACAACAGCAAAGACATCACTCTTCTTCATCCTCATACTCTCAAGGTGGAAGCTATTCAGCTGGTGCAAACACGCAACTTCTTGAGCAAGAGCTAAGAAGAAATGTAACCAGACAATTGCAAGAGGCACTGAATCAACAATATGGTCAGCAAAATCAAAGAGGATCACATTACTATAGCGTTAGCTCAAGTGGAACACACAATACTCAACCCAATTACAGTACCCAAGATCTGGAACAATTAAGGAGACAACTCGAAGATACCTTAACTCGACAGTTACAAGAAGGGTTGCATACGGGAAGCCTTCAAACTTCAAGAACTTCATCCAGTGCATCTCATACTAGTTTTGGTACTGGCTCAACTGGATATGGTACAAGTGGAACAGACTATTATACACCTAGAACTGGTACCACCCAGACGATACATCTTACGCCTGATTCACACAACACCAATTCATTTGGTTCCCAATCAACATATGGTGGTACAAGTGATAGCCACAGAACAGGAACCAATTACGGTACAAGCTCATACACCCCCGTTGTACAACTAACACACATAACTCAACAGTTAGAGAGAGATTTAACCAATCAACTCAATCAAGCTCTAACTGAAAGAATCCAAAGATACAGTCAAAATGCTTATTCATCTTCCTACAGCACATCTGGAAACCGTGGTGGCCAACACTATCCCGATTATCAATCAGAATTGCAAGCTCTTACTGACGAACTTCAACGTAATTTAACAAGAGAGTTAGATTATGAACTAAATAGAAACTATGGTAGACAAGAACAACGAGGCTCGCATTACTACTCAATACAATCTGGTTCTATACAATCATCACCAAATTATAGAGTTGATGAGTTAACACACTTAAGGCAACAATTACAAAATAAACTCAATAGAGAACTACAAGAAAAATTCAGGCAACAATATACTCAATACACTCAGTCCTCCTATGGAACAAGTTCCAGCCAATATGGTACAAGCGGTTATCAACACCCTACAACTAGTCAGCACGGCACTCATTCCTCGTATGGTTCTGGTGCACAAACATATTCTGGGACAAGTGGGTCTCAATATGGAACAACTGGACATTCCGGTTCTTATCCTGTAAGTACTGGATCCCATGGTACACAAGGTTCGTATCAACTAACAGGATATACCAGGCAAAGTGGATATGAATATACTCCAGGTACTTTCGTGGTTAGTGGTGACGCTCCAGCTGAATTACAAGATATTACAAGAACTGTTCATGGAGATTTAGCCCACCAACTACAAAATGCTCTTGCTGAACAACAAAGGCGGTATCAGCAGCAACATGGTTCATACTCAAGCTCGTCTAGAAGTTATAATCCACAAGAATACCAAATAGAACTACAGAGACTTACAGATGAATTAAAACGAAATGTCACAGAACAGTTACAACAGTCCATTGCAAGGCGTTACGGTCAACAGGGACAGAGAGGTTCATACTACTACACAGTCTCTGGAGGAACTTATGGCTCTTCACCCAACTACAATTCACAACAACTTAATGATATTACCCAACAATTGCAAAACAGTCTTGAGCAACAACTGCAGCAAGGTCTATCGTATAGTTATAGCTCCAGTTCAAGCGCAAATTATGGAGCACATACCAGTGGCAGCACTGGAGGATATAACTCAGGATATTCTCACAGTGGCCTAAAGCACCTTGTACATGGACAACAACAAATTGGACTTCTAGGAGAGGACTGTGAAGACATGCAGGGGGATGATAATTTTTCCAGAAATACCGATAGCAATATAGATTTAACTCAACAAGTGGAACAACATAATGCAGACCATTTCAACATGAAAAAATTTGAAAACCAAGAACAAGTACCACAAATGTATGGGCAAATGGAAATTGGAGGTCAACAAAAAATGGATTCTCAAGAAGATCTTACTCAACAAACGGAAGAGGAATTTGGACAATTACAAATTGGAAGTCAACACAAAATTGATGACATGACTCAGCAACAAGAGGACGACTTAACTCAACAAACTGAAGATGGATTTGGCCAACTTCAAATGGGAAATTTAGAAAGCCACCCTGGCACTCTTCACGCCACTGAGCCTGAAATCATAAGACATAGTGCTTACCAAACAGGACACGGCTCTGGTAAAGTACAAAATGATCAACAACAAGAAGATCTAACTCAGCAAACTGAGGACGGATACGATCAATTTCAGCAAACTCAAAATGGTTATGGAAAATTACAAGTAGGTCAACATCAAATGGAATTAACTTACGGATCTGGGAAACTACAGGTTGAAGGACAACATCAAGTAGACCTAGATGATCAAACGCAACAGATGGAACAAGGATCTGGAAAATTACAAGTTGGAGGATATGGTAAATTAGAATTTGGAAGCCAACAACAAGAAGACCTTACGCAACAAACTGAAGATAAGCATGGGAAGCTTCAAATTGGAGGTCAGCAGCAAATGGATTTAACCCAGCAATTCGAAGATTCAACTGAAGATCTTACTCAACAAACCGAAGGAGGATACGGCAAGCTTCAAATTGGCGGGCAGCAACAAATTTACCTAACTCAGCAACAAGATTCAAAAGAAGATCTCACACAGCAAACTGAAGATCAACATGGCAAACTTCAAATTGGTGGCCAACAGCAAATTGATTTAACTCAACAAGTGGAAGATCTTACGCAACAAACTGAAGGTGGTTATGGCAAGCTTCAAATTGGAGGTCAACAACAAATTGATTTAACCCAACAACAAGAAGATCTTACACAACAAACTGAAAACGGTGTTGGTCAACTTCAAATCGGAGGCCAACAAAAAATTGATTTAACCCAACAACAAGAAGATCTTACACAACAAACTGAAAACGGTTATGGTCAACTTCAAATCGGAGGCCAACAAAAAATTGATTTAACTCAACAACAGGAAGATCTTACACAACAAACTGAAGGTACTTATGGTAAGTTTCAAATTGGTGGCCAACAAAAAATTGATTTAACCCAACAACAAGAAGATCTTACACAACAAACTGAAGATGGTTATGGTAAGCTTCAAATTGGTGGACAACAACAAATTGATGTAACTCAGCAACAAGAAGATTCAACAGAAGATCTTACCCAACAAACCGAAGATGACTATGGTAAGCTTCAAATTGGAGGTCACCACACAGATTTCACTCAACAGCAAGAAGATTTAACACAACAAGTCGAAGGACACCATGGTAAATTGCAAATTGGTAATCATGGAAACGTAGAGTTTGGACAACAAGAGGAAGATTTGACACAACAGCTCGAAGAAGGTCATAATAAATTTCAAGTTGGCAGTCATGGAAAGTTAGAGTTTGGTGGGCAACAACAAGAAGGAGAAGGATTTGTCCAACATAGAGAAGATGGATTAGGACATCACGGTCAACTTGGTGTAGGGAGCCAAACTGGAGGTCAACATCAAATTGACATAACACAACAACAAACTGAAGATGGTTTTGGATTAACACAAACAGGTGGACAAACTGCCAATCAAGGGCAATTTGGATTCGGAAATCATGACTCTCACAGTGGTAAAGTAGAAAGCGGATTTGGAACTTCTCTAGGAGGACATCATCAATACAGCCAAGGAGGTTTAGGTTACCATGCTGGCCATTCTTCGTATCATTCTTCAGGATCACTTAATCAAGGTTCAACCTACGGAAGTTCTTATGGACATGGTTCACACCAAAACCAAGGAGAATTGCATGGATATCATTCACACTCTGATGGATCCCATAGACATGGTTCACATTACGGAACTCATGGTTCACAGCAAGAACAAGAAGGTGACCAAAACAATGTATTTGCCGGTCAACTACATTATGGACAACAACATGTCACTGGAGAGATTTCCGAAACAACTGGCAATTTAGATGTCCAAAACATTGAGCAACAAAATGCCCAATTGTTGGAAAGCTTAAGCAAACATGCTAAGAAACAAGAACAGGCAGGCTACACACAGCAATCATCTTACAGTAGTTACAGTAGCTCAAGTCATGCAAAACATTCAAGTAGTTCCAGCAGTCATAATGCATACAGTAATAGCTACGGTGAACAGCCAACATTAAACCTAGAAACCACATCTGGTATTAAAACGGATGAAGACACTCAGAAAATCGTAACTCAAGTTGATGCTGGATCCCCACAAGCTGAACCGGGTTTTTGGAGTAAAGTTGGTAGCAAAATTGAAAATTCTTATGATAGTGCGAAACAAACTGCAGGATCTTGGATTAGCAAAATTGGTTCTTCTGTTGGATAGGTCATTTACAATTCGATGATCTACAATAAATGTATTTTTATTTAATAATTTTCATACTGTTCAGCTTCTTTGTTGCAATTCGTAATAGTGAGATTATATTTAAGATCATAAATAAGCATTAGGAGTAAAAATTGTTGCCATATTAACATAATTTCTTACGCTGTGCAATATTGTTAATATTGTTATGCTAACTGTAAAACTGTTGTACTTTTGTATACCAATGCAAATAAATACATAAGCTCAAATGTTATTTGTTCATTATACTGTTTCTTGCTTTACTGCAACGAAATTCATATTAATTAACAATTCAAGCCAATTCAACAGATTTTATTTTTATTTTGTGTATTTCAATATATAACATGAGCAATATAAACATTTGTAGTTGACAGCAAACTTGGCTCTACTCTTCCATTCCAAAGTTTCTAATAGCAGGAAATTTATGAATTTAATTTACTCATTCATTAAAGGTGCATTTGTTAAAGTGTATTAGTGAATTTGAAAGGTCTTGAGTATATCCAGTTTATTATAATTTTAGCAATTTTCACTCATGTATCATCCCACAAATATGCCTTCTCTCTATGTTGTAATAAATTCTACTACTGCGTGTGGGCATGTTTTTCTGTTTACACTTCTGTGTTCATAAAAGTAAATTGGATATATTTGAGGCCCTTCAAATTCACAAACACACTTTAACAAACACACCTTTAATGAATGAGCAAATTGAGTTAGTAAATTTCCCGCTATTGGAAGTTTTGGAATAGAGGATCAAAGAAAGTTCAAAACGGAGATCCAGTGTGCTGTCAACTACAAATGTTTCTATTGTACTCACCGTAAATCACAGGATAACATTGATGTACAGTTTGCTTGCTGAATACATGAATAATGTTCTAAAAAAAACAGTACTATAATATCTAGAAATTTATCTTGGAAGGTGTGAGATATTTACTGTATTAATAAACTTTTATTTTATGTTACAAGACAAATTCAATTCTTAATTTAATTATCCAAGATCTTTTACAAACATTTTTAACATCTAATAAAGAGAACTAAAATACAATAATAATATTGCACCCTTTTTAAATTCCATAACTTTCCAAAATTATGAATAAAAAAATTGTAGGCCCCATGACATAAATTTAAAATGAAAGTCAATTTCGGCATAGAGCAACAAAGATCTTTGTTGCTCTATGATTTCGGTGAATTTCAACTAAGTAAGCATAACTCATCGAGTACACCTAGCAAACATAAAATTTAAAGAGTTTCTAAACATTTCACTGTGTTCTGTACTCTCACATCTCACCAAACTGGACAGTGTAGTAAAAGCATTGCCTTTGAATATATTTGATTTCAAAATGAAAAAATTCATGAAACCATCAAACATGTCTTACGAAGATTTAATACTTATTATTATTATATTTCCCATTTTCAGTAATTTTAGAACTAATAAATCTTCCTGCTATTTTGACACAACAGAATTTACAAAACTTGAAATTGATACATATTTGAAAGGGTTTTGAAGGTGAAAGGAAAGGTAGAATATATAATAATTGGAAATATTATGCATAAATATATAATTAGAAACTACAACACCCTGAACTAAACTGGCTCAAAAACTAGAAGCAAAAAATTTACCAATAGTAACACCTTAGTTGCTTTTCATTCAGATGGATGAAATTCTTTGAAGCTACTCACTTTAGTTTTACGTTTAAAATGAACACTAAAGATATGGCTCTGAATAATTTCCCATCGGTTGTCCCAATAAAAGGGTCATGCTGCAGTACTGATACTAACATTTATTACTAAATACTCCAAGCATAATACATCCATTACGTGATTATGGTATTTTGTCTTTCAAAGAAAATTGCGTTTGTGCTTTGTCTAAATACAATTAAAACACAAAAAAAATCTCACGTAAAAGTAATATACTATACATATAAATAATATATAATATGTGGATCACAATTACCATATTTCCATGTAATGCTTACCTCTGATAAACTCCTATAATATCGAACGAAGCTTTGCTGTTGTCCTAAATCTGCAATATAGAAATAACAAAAATGTTAGGTTATGAAAGTTATATTTTGCAATATCTAATAAATACCTAAGTTTAATGCATGGAGTGGTTCCACGTTCGTCATTTTATACACTTATATATGAACCAAATTAACTTGTTATTGATATATGTACGTAAATATCTAGGCTAGGCTAGAGTCATAATACAAAAGTCGCATTCAACTTCTAAGAGTTTTCCCGCCTTCAACAGAACGAACCACTTGTTTTCTGTCGGGTAGAAATAAAATCCCTAAGATCCCTGCACAAAATTTAGATCCTTAAGGGGGCCATACATTATCAAACAAATTGCACAACATATGCTGTTGCGCAATAATTTGCCAATGTATGGCAGTGTTTGATGCGTTGCGCAATTGTTTGACTAGTTTCAAAAATGTTTGAAATATTTTGTGCAACGCATTGTGTAGTGTATGTGGGTGTTGCGCTTCATTGCGCAATATTTTTCAGTTGTCGGCCGGTTCGCTTGTGACCACGACGACTATTCAGAATAGAGAATTTATTGCACTATACGGGGATTTGCCTGAGGTATGGAAAATTAAGAGCGACATTTATGAAAACAGAAACTTGAAAACTGCTGCTTACCAGAAGTTGACAGAAAAATTAAAGGAAATTGAACAACGAGCTGATTGTGAAATGGTGAAAAAGTAAATCAATATGCTGAGAAGTGGCTATAGACGGGAATTAAAGAAGGCAACTGAGAGTTATAAATCTGGAGCAGGAACATCAGAAATATATGAGCCAAGTCTGTGGTACTTTTCGGACATAGATTTTTTACGAGATTAGGAAATCCAGGTTCCGGGAATCTCAACGATGGATGATACTGTACTGGAAGAAATAGAAAGTTGATGTAATGAGGTAAGTAAATAACTTATGTCTTAGATTTTTGTATTATTTTATTTATGTTAACTGCGTTTACATTTTATTAACTGCATTTTCTTGCCATGGTACAACTCCAGCATTATTAAAATAGCTACAAAATTTCAGTCTTACTTCTTTCGCTGCAACTGTACTATTTCTTTCTTGAGGTACTTCCAGTGCAAAAAGTGAACTATCCAATCTCCAATCCGCACTTGTGACTTCCCCCGTGTTTACATTTTCTATGTCCAAACCTCCTTGGAAATATGATTCCACGTTCTTACGCCGTAAAAAATTATGCAAATAACAGCATGCCATTACTACAATAGACGCTTTGTCTGGATCAAGATTGATTTGACTTAAGAAAATTCTAAAACGGGAAGTTAATATTCCGAACACATTTTCCACTATCCGACGAGCTCGTGACACTCGGTAATTATAAGTAGTCTCTTCTTTGTTTAGATTTCTTATACTAAATGGTTTGATAAGGTTTTTCATTAGTGGAAAAGCGTCATCGGCGACAAATACATATGGTGCATTAATGTCACTTAATGGTAGATTATCTGCTTTCGGTAAAAAAAGTTGATTTTGTTGCATTTTCTTACAAAATATTGGATTTGCAAACACTCCTCCATCAGATACGCGTCCGTTGGAGCCTACATCTATCATCATAAATTCATAATTTGCGTTAACAATGGCCATTAGAACAATGCGAAATGTGTGTTTATAGTTAAAGTAATATGAACCAGTTCCTGGAGGTTTCCGTAACAAAACGTGTTTACCGTCAATTGCACCAAGACAATGAGGAAAATTCCACTTGTGTTCAAGTTGTTTTGCCTCTTCATTTTGTGGTATCTACAATAAAAAAAGAATGTTATAATTGTTTGTGTATTCACATGCCATTGGGTGAGATGAATAAAAGGAAGCAATTAATTTTTAATTAATTTTAAATTAACAACAGTTTTTTCATTCTAGGACAGCGCCCATGAAACAGGTACTGAAAATTCGGAAAATGTCGACCATCCAGCATCACCCCCTTCAGTTTCAGCAAAAAAGAAAAAAAGGCAAACCACATCTATAGCTAAGGAAGACTTAAAAAAACGAATTGTTGCAAATGGCATGTGAGCATCTCAAAACTTCAAACAGCAAGGTGGAAGTTCTGGCAAAACATTGGGCTTTGGAATTCATAGAATTATCAACAGATCAACAGATACACCCAAAGAAAGCAATAAACGATATCTTGTATGAAGCTTGTAGGAACTTTGCATCGATACTCTGTTAGCATAAATGAACCACACACACGCCCACATTCATCGACCTCAACTTTTGTACTATCACCATACTCGTAAACACCTTCTCCATACCAGCAAACACCTTCTCGACATTCGGCATATTCATCCAATCCACAATCGCAACGTGATCAGTCATTATATCAATACAATTCACAACAAACATCATTCAACCAACCTCAAAGTCAACAGGAAAACAATGGGACCACCTATACGAAGGTATCAGAACTTTTATCTGACCCTCAGTTTCAATAATAAATGTTTTTCTTATGTGTTGTTTATTTTATGTTTTGTCAACATGTTCTATGAATAAATAAATAAATAAATAATAAGAAAAAACTAAAATAACAAACAACATTTTTTTTTAAATCTGACACTGATATCAAGTGCAGTGGTATTGCCGCTTCTTACGAAGTAGCGCTGGAAATTGTCAAAGCGAAGAAACCTTTAGTGATGGAGTACTTATTAAAAACTGTGCAATCAAAATGGCAAAAACAATTCAATGAAACAAAAATTGCCGAAAAATTCGAAACAGTCTCAGTGTCGCATCAAACAATTGCAAGACGGGTGGATCATATTAATCAATATGTATCCAAAAAACTGCATGACACGGTTGAAAA
>JABXWE010051007.1:0-16951 GCA_014611495.1 Limonius californicus | reverse complement strand
AACAGATATCACAAGACTTTTGGCCTTGTAAACTCCTAAATTAGCAGCCTGTAGATTATTTTTATATAGAACTTTAAGTGTTCGTTTATATAAAATTAATTAAACTACATTTATATTACTAAAGAAATTGTTACCATACTAAAAAGGAAGATTATACATTAGGCTTTAAAAAATATATCTATAAGGCCGTCACTCTAACGGAATTGGATATGTTTCTGTTCCATATGTTGGTGATATATTCCAAAAAATTATAAACAAAAAACAAACATCTATAAATTAATTTTCAAAGCAACAATAGGAGAAAATTGTCAACAAAATAAACACATTTATAGTGATTTTAAACAACAATAAAACACATTGATTTTCTTATTCAACCCTAAAACTTTATTGAATTCACATATTCACAAATTAAATTGTTCAGATCATAATTTTGTGCATCTGGGCCAAACGTTTAGAAATTATGATACAAAATTGTCTCTGCTGCTGTAAATATAAACATCCAGGAAAATCAAACTATTCTAAAAACTTGTTAGAACATAAGCGTTCATTAACATGAAACAATCATAAAAGGTTACTTTTTCAACAAATTAATCTCGTAAATTTACCATTATTAAAGGTTTTGGAATAGACGACCAAGAACAAAATGAAATATAACATCAAATGCAGTGTTTTGATATCAACACCTGTTTATTGCTTTTGATAATTATGTATTATCAGATTGTGCAAATAAAACAAAACTATTAATAATATTGTATTTGATTATTAATTTACTATATCGGTCAATATTTATGAATTTCTTCATTTGAAACATTGACAATTGTATTTGTCCCACTAATACCATTAATATTTTGGTGTTATAATAAACATACATCATTTCAATCAGAATTAATTTAAGAAAGTGCATGTTACTTATTAAAAGGTGTGTTATTTTCTGTTCTATTAACAAAATCACACCAGTTTCCAAGGTGAACTAAGTCAATTAGTAAACTTGTTAACTGACAACATAGCCTTGTTTTAACAGATAGTAGAACATCTTTTAATTTTAGTAACATGTAGATAAAACAAACCAATTTGAAATCTATACCAACTATAGTGGTGTTAAAAAGTTATGCATCATTTTAAAAATTTAATTATAAAAGGCACTTCTTTCCAATATTTTTCAGACTCATTTTCAGTATCAAATCATAAAAACACAGCAGAAATGTTGGCCCAAAAAGATATTAAATCCATGCCGTGTAAATTAAAAGACATAAACCTTTAACATTGGACAATATATTGAAATTTAAACCTGATTTCAATACATATTAGATATTTCAACAATTGAATCGTTCATTTCAAAAACCACCTAAGTCAATTTTTTACAAATTTGAGTTCTTACTATAAACCGCATCTACGGGGTTATTTACATCTTTTGTGTAAAACCCGCACAAGTCCCATAACACATGAACTGTCTGCTTCCGCCTCAAATGCATTTTTCACTGCAAAAAGCTCACATGTCAGCGACTTGCGTTGTTTTTTCGCTCTACTGGAAAATTAACTATTTTGACTTATGTGGTTTTTGAAATGAACGATTCAATTGGAATTTGTGTAATACTCAAAATCTACCTATTTAGTATAATAAAAGTTATCTTAACCCTTAAAGCTCTATATATCAAACATGCACTGGTTGCTAATTTACTTTTATAATGGCAGAGTGAGATAGTATTGTGATATCTACTGGTGTGGGTTTTCTGATAGTATTCTAGTTTAAGTTTATAATTAATTTTTTTAATCTAAATAATTAATGGATCTGTTTTGTTCTGTTTGTAGAGTAAATTTTATGTTTGCGTGTAGATTCTTAAAAATGGTCAAAATTTGTCAATAAACACAAATGAACCATCTAAACAACGTAAAATATCATGGACATAAGGGTACCCAAAAATGATCATACTCCACAATACTATCAATTACTGATAGTTTGCGAGTTTAATAAATTGAATAATAATAGCATGTTAAATATTTCAATATAACCCCTTCATATGAACAATTTGTTCAAATATTACTTAGCTGTGTACTGGAAAAGAAGATTATTTCTACTGTAACTGACACACTGTTAATAACATTTTCAAAAAAAAATTAATAGCTTAGGTGTAAATAGATCATGATTGACCCCCCCTCCCCTTCTTATTTTATAAAAAATACAGACGAAGTTTGGTGTAGATTGTACAAGCATAAAACTCGACTATTTGATGATATTAAAAAGTTGTATCTTTTCTGATCTTTAGGAAATGTTCTCAAGATTCTTACTTAATGCAATATCTTGTATATTTTTACAGACTTTGGATATATTGGGATACTTTACTTAGTTAATATCTTCTACAACTGCAAAATTTAAGTATTCCTTTATAACTAGAGATACCATAAAAATCAATCGAAGATGTTAACAACAAAAAAAAAACGAATTTTAGAAATAGTCCATTGGTTAAAATGGAATATATTGGCCCACATCGCTTTTTGAAAAGAGCACTTCATAGTGGTTGCAATGATACTCATAACTCAATATTTTCTTATGCTTTTAACCATTGAAATGAAGTTGAATGATGAAATAATTACTGTGTAGCAGAAGTAAACAAAAATATAACCGGATTCAAGAGTGGTACAAAATTTATTAATAGCAGCAAATACAAATTAAATAAACAACTAAAAAACGATTGAAAAAGTATTATTTAGACAAAATTAGAAGTTAGTTTTGAATTTTGCATCTCAAAGCGTTTATAAGATCAAAAAGGAAAGCTAAACATTGAGCAACAATCACAATTGAAATTAATGTGACCAAATTTTACATCTTTTAGTTCTAATTGTGTACATTAAGCTACTGTAGTCTTATGATTTAAATAGTTCTATGTTCGAAAAGTTTAAGCTCTACATTTATTGAAAATAAGACATTCCCAGTTGCTGTTTATTTATTGTGTATATAATTTGTATTTATTTGTTAATAGAAACTCTTTCTCTTGTTTGAATGTCGTGAGGTTCTTTACTTTAAATCATGGCAAGTAAAGTTGGCATTAGATGCTGCACTATTTTACAATTAATTGACATCCAATTTTTCTGTTTAGAAATATAATTGAATTATAAAGTTATGAGTATTGTTCTAACCAGTAGTGCTGCATTTCAAAGATTTCTTAAACATAGTTTTTCTAAATTTTAATAGCCCATGTATTGTCAGATATGATCATATGGTAAAACATTCTTACAGTAACATCTAATTACAGAGGAACACTTTTATGAAATTGTAAAAAGAAAACGAAAAAAAAGTATAATTTTGGTGTTGTCAATAAAGCAATTGAAGTATGAAATATGCAAGTGATTCGTTTAAAGTAAAAAAGTTGAGGTCTTTGCAGGCGAAACCAGAAATGACAAAACATCGCAAAATTGTGGCTAATATACCAGCATAAAATTACTTCTTGCTACCAAAAAAATAACAAGTAAAATAGGAGTGATCCAGGTTCCATTTTACACCTAGTATGTTCCATATATAGGGAGTGTCAGATGCATAAATTTATATCCAAATTAGTAAAAATACTTTATAGCACAATAGCAACAAAACAAGTTCAAAAATATACAACAAACTTAGGAGCTTTATTACAAATGCCAGCTGCATAGTACTCTGCATTAAATTAGCAGAATACACTCCAATATTGTCCAAAATTTATCATCATTACTTCTTCTGAAGTCATCAATTATTTTAGATTTATTTCTATTAAACCTGTGTGGGAAGAAAGAAAATTCATATAAAATTAACATCAAATGACATCAAACCTTAAAAACGCTTACATTATGACTAGCAGCTCCATAACGTAATGAAAATGTCATTTACAGGGTGTTTTGTAGTAATACTAGCCAGCTAATTACTCTGATACCATTGCTTGCTTGCTATACCATTACAAATAGAAATATATTTTTGAAAATCATAGTTAGTGGGTAAAACCTATTACAGCTTACTGAATTATTTGGAACACCCTTAATATATATTTTTTTATTTTGTAATACGTTCAGTATCAATGTAGTAGTATTCTATTTGTTATTTTTGGACACCTTACTCCTTTTTTCTTAGAATGCTTTGAAGTATTAAAATTGTTTCTTCTATGTGTAAAGAGTTACTTACTGACTTACTTCATCGGTTCCCTCTTTTACCCAGTGGGTGTTGAGGGTTGGGTGGGTCTTACTTGCAGAACAGCTTTCAGCTTTTCCTCTTCTTTGCTGTTGCCAGAGCATGTCGTCAGCTGCTTCCTTTTATCTCCACTATTTTTGCTATCACCCCTTTTATGCTTTCTTTGGTCTCCCTTTTGTACGTTTCTTGTCGCCCATTTCCCAGAGTTCTTTTACTTTCATGTCTGTCGGCATTCTTACCATGTGTCCAAACCACCTAAGTTGTTTTGCAATTTTTAGTTGTACCTGTTCAGCCTCTAAACCGTTCCTTATTTTGTTGTTTCGAATTTTGTCTAGTCTATTAACTCCTGCCACTTTCCTTAGGAATTTCATTGCACGGGCTTAGAACTTGCTCTTTTGGTTATTAGAGAGAACCCAGGATTCACAGCTGTGAATTAGTATTGGTACGAACACTGAATTAAACACTTTTATTTTAGTTTTCTTTGACACTTCCTTCGTTGTTGAAGTTGCGGTTTAAAACAAGTGAAAAGTCTGGTTGCCACTTATTCTATTGCTCACTTCACCTTCCAGGCTTCCTCGATCTTCAATTATTGCTCCCAAGTATTTTAGTTTTTTGTTTGCTTTAGTCTTTTGTTTTCAATCTGTACGTCTATCTCCTCCGGTTCTCCCGCTATCACCATTAATTCCGTTTTGCTGGTATTTATTGCCATTTTAAATTCGTCCCTGGCGTTCTTCCAAGCAAGCTTTTCTGAAGTTCTATTTTGTTGTTTGCGAACATTATTTGGTTGTCTGCGTACATTAATTTCTTGACTTTCACTGCATTTAGGTTTCTCACCCCTCACTATTGCTGCCTTTACCTTATCATCCACTTGTTTGGAGATTTCGTCCGTTATAGCAATAAACAGAAGTGGGCTGAGTATACCTCCCTGTCTAACTCTTCTGTCGGTAATGAATTCCTCTGAACTAATTCCATTTACTCGCACTATAGTTTCTTTGTTTCAGCGTAACTGCTTTTAATTGCCTCTAACAGATTAAGGTCAGTTCCTCGTTTTCTGAGCGTTTTCCATATTTTCTCTCCTCTACACTATCGAACGCCTTTGCCAGGTCTATTGCACAAACATAGATTTTTCCATTATGTTCTATTATTTTTTCTTGAATTTGTCTCAGGCTAAAAGTCCAGTCTTGCATGCTTCGTCTGGGTCTGAATCCTGCCTGGTTGTCATCTATTGTGTCTTCTGTGGTTGTTCTACATCGCTTCTTGAGTATCTGTTAGTATATTTTTCCCGCTACACTCAGTAGAAATATTCCGTGGTAATTATCGCAGTTGGAACTATGACAGCCAGTTTCCAGTCTTTGTTCTCCATGCTGAGTTGATTACCTTATGTAACAGGGTAATACCCTTTTCCCTCACATATTTTATAATTTCTGGCTTTATGCCGTCTTTGCCTGCTGCTTTTCTGATCTTAATTTTTTGTATCGCTTCTTCTATTTCTACCAGCTGTATCTCCGCGTTTCCTTGGTGTTCTATTTCCTCCTTTTCTCTCTGTCCCCTGCCTTCTTCTTGTGGCCTTGCATCCTGTGGAATTTGTGCTTCCAGGAGCTCGGGAAAGTATTATTCCCATCTTTCTTTTATCTCTTTTTCGTCTGTTAACAATTTCCCGTCCTTACTTTTTATCCCTCTAACTGAGTTCTTCTTTGTTTTTTGTAACCCTTTAAGAACTCTGAAGAGCATTTTAGCATTTCCTACACTATTTTCTTCTATTTTATTACCGAAGTCCTCCCACGCTTCGACTTTTGCTTCCTTAGCATTTAAAATAACAAATTGGCATTTAATTTCTCCAAAAAGTAGTATGCATACCTAAAAATCTAATAATGCTATAGTATCTGCTATGGTTTGTGTGAATACATAGTATAATTTTTATTATAATATTCCTTAAAGATTTTAGAATAATGAATTAGTTAGTATTATACAAACACCCCGTATGTTACAGGTTACTTTCAGTATTGGCAATATACTACATACTACTATATAATCAATCCCTTTTACTGTAACATGTTAACAACCGCCTTACAATAATTCTATGATAAACGAATGCCTTACTATCCCCATTAATAAGTCAGTTTGTTGTCTTAGGTCCAGGCAAGAAAACAATTGCCGCTATGCAGGAAGCGCTTAAAAAGATGCGAGATGAAGAAGAACGTCTAAAAAAAGAAGCAGAGGAAACGCTCAAAAGAGAAGAAGAAGCTGAATTAGCAAGGCTAGAAGCGTTAAGACTTGAAAAAGAGAGGAAAGAAAGAAAAAAGCAAAAAGAAAAAGAAAGGAAGGAGAGGCTGAAGGCCGAAGGTAAATTACTTACTGCCAAACAGAAAGCTGACCGGGCAAGGGCTCAAGCTATGATCGATAATCTGAAAGCACAAGGACTTGAATTACCTGACGTTGGTGAAAGAAAACCGAGACTGGGCACAAGAATTAAACCCTCTAAACTCAAACAGCAGAAGAGTATAGAAAAGGACAAGGAATCTGCATCTGAAGATCTGCAAAAAACAGACCAGGCAAAGACAGACGAAAATAAAGTAGAAGTGGAAATTGTAGAACAAACATCTGCAAAGGAAGCTGAAGAAGATGACGTGAAGGATGCATGGGATGCCGATAGTTCGGGAGAAGAAGAATCTGAGGAAACACCTTTAGCATCTGGTATGTTATATACAGGATGTATCAAATTTAGACCTTACCATTATGAGGTTGTAAACTCTTACGAGAGTTAAAATAAGAAAAAGGGACGTAATTTAATACTGAGTAGTAATCTTGAAAGATACAGCTACTACTATAGCTTTTTATTTTTAGTTTATAAACCCAAAAAAAGTCTTATTTTTTTATTTGTTGAGGGTATTTGTAATTTATAGAAATTTTATAAAACAAAACCCCTTGCTAAGGTATTTTTTCATGGGCTTAAATAATAATTAAAAAAATAAAAAATTAATAATATATTAGTTCAATCTCCATTTTTTTTTCTTATTCCTAAAATTTGTATTATTTTAATACAATCTATATACTGTATACAATAAAATAAATTAAAACTTTTCTGCAAGCTTCAACACATTTGTCTATAAATGTTATTCCAATTATCTAATCTTTTACATTGCCATTATTATATTCACAGTAACATGTTCCAATATTTCAGGTGCAAAACCTGCAGATCATAGCAAAAAGGCAGATGAAAAAGAGGACTCCGAAGACGATGAAGAAAGCGGTGATGATGAAGATAACGAAGAAAGTGATGATAGTAGTGATGAAGAATCTGAAGAAGATGATCACCGTACAGATGCTGAGAAACGTAAAGAAAGAGCAAGAGCTAGAATAGCGGTAAATCCAAACTTTTGTTTGTCTTTTCTTTGTTTTTGTTTACTCATTTGTTTCATATTCATATGGTTACAAATGGTGGTAAAAATTATTATTTTAAGGTGCGATATTTCAATGTTGTAATTTTTAAGTGTCTGGCAAATAATTTCTCGATAGATGTTTATTTGAAACAGTTGTCTCTGTAGAAATTAATTGGAAAAAACAGGAGCTTTCATTAATACAACTGTTCTTGCAGAAATAAGGTGGCAAATAAGAATGAATGCAATTATTTCTATAGAAGTTGTTTGTAAAATAAGAAATACTTTGATGCAGTTTTTTCTATGGAAACTAATTGGCAAATGAAAAAACATTTATCATGCAATTGATTTTATAGAAACTATTTGGAAAACAAAAAGCTTTCGTTGATACAATTGATTCTATAGAACTAATTTGGAAAGTAAGAAAAAATTATTGATGCATTAACTATTTGTCAAACAAAAATCGTTTGTTGGTACAATTTTTTCCATAAAAGTTATTTGGAAAATAAAAAAGATTTACTGGTGCGCTGGATTCTATGGAAACAAATTGATAAATAAAAAAAAATTGTTTCTCTATGACTATAATATAATGTATTCGTTACATATACCTTTTTAGTTGAAGAATGATAGATATTCTCCATTGCCGTTGGATTCTGTAAAAAACGGTGGGATAATGAATCAGAATCCAATGGGCGTGGCATGTTAGTGCTTGGATCTCCCACTTGTTTTTGAAGTAACTGTCAAAAACAGTTTTAAATTTTCGTATTCGTAAAAACAGTAAGAACTAGGTATGAATAATTCAGACAGCGAAAACGCTGAGATGTGTTTGCCACCAGAAATAACGGAAACCGCGAAAACGACGTGTAATTTACTGCCGAGGAAATCGTAGAAACAGTACACACGGCATAAAATCGTTGTGGCTAGTGAACCGATATACGTTCATCTAAAGCAAAATTTTTATAATACTGATTCAGACCAAAAATTGTAACTTCCTATGAAATAGTCGTAGAGAAAGTATAGTCTCCTACTCGTGTAGAATAGCTATTATTCACGAGGATGAAAATTCTGTCACGAGCCGAAGGCGAATCATCCTACACTGGTTGAAGAATATACTATACTACAATTGTTTCCATTTAAATTATTTGGCACATAAATAACTTTTATTGATGCAAATTGTTTCTACAGGAACTATTTAGGAAACAAACAATGTTTGTTGATATAATTGTATAATTATATGGCCCATAATCATTTATGGCTGCTTTTGTTTGAATAGAAACCATTTGACAAACATGAAACATTTATTAATACAATTGGTTCACAGAAATTATTTATCAAATTAATCTATTGGAACATGGAAACATAAAGCTTAAGTCTAATTTTGTAACTACAGCTGAAGAAATTATTTTTAAGATGCTATTAAGTCATTAACAAACAATAAAAATGGAGGAGATCCCAATATGAACCATTGTGGAACATTTTCAGTGATTGTAGTTGAGCTCCAAAACAGTTCTGTAGTCCTAATTATTTATTAATGATTTAAAACGAGCTTTTGAAATCTGTCCGTTAAGTATGAATCAATTAATTGAAGGCTATTTGATAAACTCTATTCTAACTTAAGAAAAAATATCATGAATAGTCAGGTGTCTTTGGCAAATTAAAATAAATTCCAATTCCAATTTATTATGTTGTTTAGGGAATAACAGATGGCAAATGTAGTGGTTGAAAAAAGTTTTTTTTCCTCTATAGCAGCGGTTCTCAAACTTTTTTGGTGACGGAACCCTTTTAAAAAATTAAATTTTTAACGGAACCCTAAAGCCCTAAACTAAAAGCAAAACCAGTTATATGTGTATTGTTTATTAATAATCATACAAAAAAAGGTAGATACAGTAAGACTTACTTTATCTACCTTTTTTTGTAAGTAGTAAGTTAGTAAGCAAATGATAAAACTAAGTTCATTTAATGGGAGGCATGCAATTGTTTTTTATTCCTCATCAACTGGGTAATGTCAGGCTTGATAGAAGAAAGTTGAATTCTCATGTCTGGTTCGGCATCCAGTCTATTGCGGTATTTTGTTTTTGGAGCTGTATATGCTGAAAATCCCATTTCACACAAGTACGTTGTTGGGAACGGCAGAAGAACATTCAAAGCCTCTGTGGCAAGTTGTGGATATTCATCACGAACCCTGCACCAAAAATCATTCAGTGAAATTGTTTTGAACAATGATTCCATGCTTGTGTCTGATGTCATTTCTAAAAATGATTCATAGATCTGATTTGACATATTTTCAGGCTTCTGCAAATTGGATGAAAAAGGGTTTTGAATCCATGAGTTTATTTTCAGTTTCGTATTCTGTTCTTCAGGAAAGTAAGATTTAAAAGTCTCTCGCAGATCATTGAGATATTGCACCAATTCAACAAATGTTTCATTTTGAAATATTTCTGTATCACTAAGACTAAGGTGACTAAGGAACTTACTTAGCAATGAAAAGCTTTCTGTTTTTCTCTTACCAAAACAAGTAATCCAAAAATCTAATTTTCTTTTAAAGGCGGTTATCTTGTTGTTAGCATTGAAAACTGTTGTCTGGTTTCCTTGTAGTGACAGGTTGAATTCGTTAAGTTTTCCAAACATGTCTGTTAAAAATGCTAGTCTAAATAACCAGCTTTTATCGGACAAACGGTCTTTTAAATTTAAATTAAAAGGAATATCTGTAAGAAAAGCTTGTAATTCTGTTCTTAGTTCAAAAAGTCTTGTCAAAATTTTACCCGGAGACAATCATCTCACTTCAGTATGGAGCAGTAGTGTTTTATGATTGCTACCACAATCTTCACATAATATTGAGAACAATCGGGATTGCACTGGACGTGACTTGACAAAATTGATTATTTTTACCGCCTCATCAAGAACCAATTTTAGATTTGGCGGCATTTTCTTAACCACGAGTGATTGTCTGTGCAGGATGCAATGGCTGGAACTACAATTTGGCGCTTTCATTTTTATTCGTGATACTGCTCCTGCTGTTCTACCTGTCATTGCCTTGGCTCCATCGGTACAAATATCGATGCAATCATTCCAATCGAGTTGGTTTTCTTCAAAAAATATGTTAATCGTGTTAAAAATTTCTTCTCCGGTTGTGCTAGTAGGCAGCGATAAGCATATAAGCAAGTCTTCTTCGAGTGAATGTTTATATGGATATCGCACAATTACTAGCAAGATGGCCAGTCCAGCAACATCAGTCGACTCATCCATTTGCAAGACGAATTTGTTATTTTGAAGCCGTGCAACCAGTTCTTGTTTTATGTATCCTGCGAGATCCCCAATCCGGCGCGAAACTGTATCGTTCAAAAGCGGCACTGTAGAAAGATGCTTTGCAGATTTTTCGTCGAGCGTACATTATGTTATGTCTACCACACATGGTTTTATTAACTTTTCAGCAATAGTGTGCGCTGCTCCTGCTTGGGCAATGCGGTAACTAACCAAATACGGCGCCTCCGTGGCCTTTTCATTCACAGTCTGAGTCGCATACGTCATAGTTTTTTGGCTTCTTAATAATTGTTTTTTTTTTACGTAAAAAAATTCTTTACTATTGTCTTTGAAGTCGGGATGCACAGTTTCTAAATGTCGGCGCATCTTAGCAGGTACCATGGAACTATTAGGAAGGAGTTTGCTGCACAACATACAGAGAGGTGAGCCGTTGGAATCAACAAATCCGAGATTAATGTATGATTCGTCGTTTTTTCGCCTTTAGTGTGTCATTAGATGTTTTACTACTTAAACTTGAAACCATAGAATTAGAACTTGACGCCGTCATATCACCTTGATTTGAATTTGACACATCATCCAAGCGAACCACTTGTGAACCCTCCGTGGATGATTTTATTTTTATTGCAACACCTTTAAGCCAACGCTCCATTCTTCTTTAACACTAATTTGATTTGGCTAATTTTGTGACAAATAGAATCTCTTCACGCACGAAATACAAGACTTTACAACCACTACGAACAACACAAGCGAACATAAAATACTGAGCGTGGTGCGAGTAAATTTTGCGGAACGTTGCTTGATTAATTAATTCTCCGCGCCAAACAATCCTCCTTTTATATTATACAACCATCGAATCATCTCGAATTCCCCAGAAACTTCGCGCAGCCAAACGATTTTCTCCGAACTACGCGTCAACGAGAAGCGGCGCGACGACCCGAGGTCATTCGATTGCTTATAGTCCGGGAGCGAATGGTGGCGTATGTGTAACATTTCGATGTAATAGGCCAGGCGCTTACTTAACAATACAGGGTGTCCTTTAAATACCTTAAAAGCTTCAGGTAGCACTCTTCTGTAAGAAATACAGTCCTCAAAAACACTTAACACGAACTTCCTATAGTGCTTAGTTTCCTCATACGAGACACTTAAAGAATATTATACTTGGCAACGTTGACGATGTCTTTGCATTTATTGAGAATTTAATTAGTAGGCCGACATTACATGAAGCATTTTGACAAATGTCGAAAAACAAATTTTCTACTTTTCATCACAATACCATGGCCTTGCACTGTTGTCAAATGTAGTATTTACGAAATTTATCATTTTTAACAGTACTTCCAGAAGAGCAACTAGAGCGTCAACTCAATATTAATCTTTACATAATCAAGTGGTAGTCAGTCACTTATCGGCAGATACGTGCAACATTAAAGTTCTCGTTATTGTTTCCATGAAATTCTGTTTTAAAGATATGAACTTTAACACTCTCGTACAAGAAAACTAAGCTCCAAATACCTACTTTTTTTGAAGATTTGTATTAAGCATTCATAAAGGAAAAATTCTACCTGAAGCTTTTAAGGCATTTAAAGGACACCCTGTATATTAAATTTACGTATATATACCCGTAAAACCTATAAGTAGGCGTTTCGTTTTGATAGTTTATTTTTATCTTAGGTAACTTTATTCTTATAGGTTCCACTTTAATGCATGTATTCATTTTATTATGGCTGCCGGCGGAGCCCTACCGGATGCTTTGCGAGGCACCGGGGCTCCGCGGAGCACACTTTGAGTAACGCTGCTCTATAGTCTATACTATGAAACAAGATTTAATAATTTCATTTTCAAAAATATCAGTTATAAATGCAAAATTGTTTTCTAATAGTAGGCTACAGAAAACTTTTTTTTATATTAGGCATATCAACAATGAAAGCAAACAAAGAACTGTACTTATTCCAGTTGAAAATGAATTGCTTAATGTTCACAAATAATAAAATTATATCTAAAATAGTGTTTACTAATAGTAGGCTGTAAAAAATACAGAAACAAAACCCATGACCATATCAAGAAATAAAGCTATTAAAAAATGTATAGTTGTAGATATAATTGTAAAAACTATATCTGCGTAAACTCTATTTGTTGAGCATTGAGCTAGAACGTAAACAAACGCTTGACAGGTGCGTTGATTTACCGGGTGTGAATTTACGTAATATTCCCTGCGTTTCTAAATAAACGTTCGCGCCGTCAGAATTCTTTTTTAGAAGAATTGGTGGTTCTGAAAAGAAACCATTTTTTTAAGTAAAGGTGTTTTATGGACTTGTAGACATCTGCATTACAAATATTGACGTAAAAGCAAGCCCCTGTTACGTAGTGCGTGGTTGACAAATAGGTGTATCATGTTAAATCCTGCAATCCATTAATTAGTCAGACACAAATAAATACATAATAGTAAAAGCATTAAAGGAATAATAAACACTTAATTATTAACAATTAATATAATATAATAATAATTATCTGCTGTGTTTAACTAATGGCAAACTATTTACCGTTTAGTCAACTCGGCAATTTATTTATTAACGACCGTCAAAATCTTATTTATGGTTGGCATTCCGTTTCGAAAAAAATATTCGGGAACCTGCACAGAAATTTACCTAGCTCAGAAATGTAAGTTTAGGAATAAGTTCCGCATATTGTACAGAAAAATTACAATTTGTTTAGAAATAGCACGTACCTTCTTACGAATTGCAAAGAGAACAGCATCATTAAAACTCTGGGAGATTTTGGAGAAGACAAAGTTTTAGTATCCCCAAACTCCTTTAAAATTATTTTTACTGTTGCAACAGTAACACCCACTGTTTTAGCAACAAATTGTACAATGTCAGTCAGTAAAATCTCAGGATTTTCTTCTAACGTCGAATTATACAAGTAGTAGGACGCCCCCTACGATTACATGTTTCTGGAACAACTTGCTCCATTTTGAGCATCAATGACTCCTTAAATAATGAGGCATTAGCGTTATCTAGCGTAGACCAATCACAGCGCGAGCCCGGGTCAGTCAAACACATGCGTTTGTTGACGTTCTAGCTCAATGCTCAACAAATAGAGTTTAGTAACTAACAATCTCTTTTGTAAATTTAGTTATATTTCTACCTTCTATTAATTGGTTTTGAAACAAACTATTTGCATAGATAAGATTGTTTTCATTATTAAATGTCATTTGGCACAAGTTATTTTTATATAGTCGCTAAGGAAACAGTTCATTGGTGTAAAGTTTGGTGATTTAGCTGACCTATTCATAGCATCATAAAAGTTTTTTCTATAACTGAATTATTACCAAAATATTGGTATTTAATGTAACGAATTTAGTCTTTTGCTTAATGTTTGTTATTTAGCAACTTCATACAAGAAAATGCTTTTCCATCTGTAATTTTATTGTTTGAGAAACTACATTTTTTTATCGAAAGGGAAAAAAGATTCTTTTTAAAGACAAAAATCACTGCCGTCACCTATTTAAAGAACACGCCTGTTGTCAATATCGTACTGAAGGAGTATTAAAGTCTCCCTAGAAATTTGTATATGTAAAACATTGGTCCGTATTGCAAATTAAGCAATATTTTTACCATTTGAATGTGAGTTCTAGTAGTCCTTGCGATGCTAACGAATGATTCTTCTCATTTAACCTAATCTCTATTCTCTTTCTTTTAATTTTTTACAACTTTAATGTTTTTTAAGTTTTCATAATAGCGAACTAGGTTTTCTTACTTATATTCTAAAAAAAATTACCTAAACCTAACCTCAATATTGTTAGCTTTCCATGCATTTAAATTATGTTTATATTGTCAGTTGAAGTGCTTACGAAACCGTTCAACTTCTTAAAAGTCTTTTTAATTATTTTAGGAGTTGGTGGCTGATCTTTAACAAAAACTTATTTTTACAGCAAAGGAGAATTGATGCAGAGAAAAATAAGGTATTAGACAACTTGCGTGCTGCTGTTGTTTGCGTATTGGGCCATGTAGATACTGGTAAAACGAAGATTCTAGACAAACTTAGGCGAACAAACGTTCAAGATGGTGAAGCCGGTGGTATCACACAACAAATTGGTGCTACCAACGTCCCTATTGATGCAATAAAGGAACAAATCAAATATGTTAAAGGTGTAAGTAGTTTTTTGGTCAATATAAATTGTTTTTAGTTCACTATCAGTCCAGAAAATAGTCTATTGTGTAGTATTATACATTTTTTTAGTTGCAGTGTTGATTTAGATTGGAGATGTAGGACCACACAAAATTAAACTATTGTAAAATATTAATTATTTTAGAGCAAAATAGTTCAGAGCTAATTTGTTCAATATTAAAAACTGCATCTGATGCATAGTTTATTTTCAAACAGCCATCACCCATAAAATTCTACAAAACATTCAAATTTATAGTGTCGGCCCCTAAGTGTGATAACTAAACATAGTTATTTGCTATGCTAATAGTTATTTTAATTGTCAAAGTCCTGGAGAGTCATTATAAATTTGGTTATTTTTAAATGTTTATGTTATTGGCATTTTTGCTTCATTGATAGATAATGGTTGAAGTATTTGACAAAATAAATCATGCATCAGATTTAGTTTGTAATGGTGAATAAATTGTTTCTAATATTTTGTTCTAATATAATTATAGAGATTGATATTATCTGAAATGTTAAGCAACACAGTGTACAGCCTGTTTCAGAGTAAGCGCCTTATTTTTTTTTAGCCACACTATGGGTACTACTTTCAAAATAATTGGCAGTAATATCTTTCAGGACATTCTCTACACGATGGTGATAACAGATTTTCAATTGGACGAATTATTTCAAAATGGCGACTTTCAACTTTTTTTTTTAATGGAATGCCATCATTTTTTTTTATTATTGAGATCCTAAAAACGTTCTTTTTACGATAGTATTTCGTTTTTCTTAAAAATTCATTTCTTTCCCTATCAAAAAGCAAACTAACATTTTAATCTGCTTTTTGAAACTCAAAATTAAAAATTTACATCAAATAAAAATAATGCTCGAAATGTTTTCCTTCTTTTTCAATATATAAATTGAAACGTCGTCCAATGGAGCCAATAGATCGAAGGATAATTTCCGGAGAAATTTCGTTTATGCAAGTACGAATTCTCTCTTGCATATTTTCAATAGTTGTTGGTTCAACGATGTACACCTGGGATTTTACATACCCCCAGAGAAAAAAGTCCAGTGGTGTCATATCAGGTGGCCAACCAACTGGTCCTTCACGACCAATCCAACGGTTCTCGTATCGATTATTTAAAAACTCCCTAACTGGAAGGGCATAATGTGCTGGAACGCCATCTTGCTGCCACCACAAATTATTTCTGATATTTTGTGGGAGTTCATTTAGACGATTCTGAATTTCATTTTCTAATAAATTGAGGTAATTCTCTCCATTTAGTCTATTAATAAATATTGGCCCAACAATGTGCTGTCCTATAATTCCACCCCACACGTTTAAACTCCATCGATGTTGACAACGTCGCTAACGGGTCCAGTGTGGATTTACATTATCGTAATAATGCATGTTATGTCTTACAACAACAGCATCATTTCGAAAAACTTGCATCGTCCGAAAATAAAACGTTGTTAAAAAAATTTCCATTTTGTCCTATCTGTTGCAAACCCCACTGTGCAAAATTAATTCTTAACAGAAAATCATTTTCGGTTAATTCTTGGTGAAGAATCATTTTGAATGGGTGAAATTTATTTTTTTTTATTATCCTCCGGACCGAAGTATGCGATATTCCAACTAAATTTGCAATCTCCCTAGTACTGACATGCGGATTCTCAATAATGTGTAGCATTACCTGGTTTTGGTTGTCGTCATTGCAAGCAGGTGGGTTTGCATGTACCGGTTTCTTATAATCCACAGTTCCCGTTTCACGCGTTCTCTCCAATAATTTAGTAAATGTTCGATGTTCAGGGTGCCTTCTGTTTGGATATATATTTCTGTACAATCTGGCTGCTTCATAAGGATCTTCATCTGCTTTTCCAAATATTAGAAGCATATCAATTAACTCGTCTCTCGTATAACTTAACGGCATTTTAAAAACGTATTAATTAATTTTAAATTAACAATTATAATCTTCAATAATACAATTGTTATTAACAAGCACTGACAACTAAA
>JABXWE010051005.1:0-13786 GCA_014611495.1 Limonius californicus | reverse complement strand
TGTATTACTATATATAAGTAATAGAAACATTTTTAAAATTTGAAATATAAAATTTGGTTTCAACAGGACGGTGTCAACGCACACGCGGCAAGGAAAAGTCGGAAAGTATTGAAAAAATGTTTCCAAATCGATTACTAGCACATTTCATTATTGCTGCACGAGCTTTAAATTTCTCAGTATGACGGTGTTAAGTTTTTCTGGTGAAGCAAGTCTAAACCAATTTATGAGGCTTGTCTATATAGTGCAAACCCTTATAG
Source organism: Limonius californicus (assembly GCA_014611495.1). Classification (NCBI taxonomy): domain Eukaryota; kingdom Metazoa; phylum Arthropoda; class Insecta; order Coleoptera; family Elateridae; genus Limonius; species Limonius californicus. The sequence goes on along the minus strand of JABXWE010051005.1, from coordinate 13,529 downwards.
ATCGTAACAGAAAATGAACACTGACTACATTGTTGGAATGTTTTATGCAAAATTTCGTGATTAGATTTCAACGGTGTTTACAAGTCCATGCGGAACATTCAAGCGAAACCTTTTTCACCAATTAATTAAATTACATTTCTACACTACTACTAAAGGGAAACAGAACAAGTATCTAATTTCCACCAGTTGTGTTAATTATACGTTACCTAGTTACCGATACGCAGAGCTATCAATACATATTTGAAATACCCCCTAACGAATATTTTTACTTTTAATACAAATCGCATAAAATAATTGCGTTTTATTTTAGAATTTTCTTTGTTCGTAGTAGTAGTTACTTAATTTCAAACACTACTACTTTTGCAAACCTACAAACTATAAATTTGCTCGATTTTCATCATCGGGCTGAAATTGTTTTTAACGTGGATTACATTTTCCCTTAATAAACCATTAATTTTCATCAATTCTCGATCATTGACTGCATTTGCATTCTTATTCATTCCTGTCTTGCCTTACCACAGATTCCGATAGCTACTGTTTCCGCTATTACTCTGGTTATTACGTTAGGCATTATCGTGACATGGGTAGTAAATCACGACTTCCACGCTATTACGTGTTAGATAATTTTTCTTTTCATAAGGTAGTGTAGCTCTGAATTACGTTCTTGATCCTTCTTGACTCGAAACACTGTGAATCAGGAAAAACACCATACAACTTTTGAAAATGATTCGTATCAAGTTTCATTCTAAATAAATGTAGTTTAAATTGTATAGATAAATTTATCTATAGAACGAAACTGAATATTCGCAGATACCACAGCAACCAAACCTAATATCCGATTCTTAATAATAAAAGTTTCGATAAGCCAATTGGATTTTATTCTAACTATTTTAATTTATAATCTTATCAATCAAAAAATACGAAGTTCAAATATCAGAAATAATGTAACTAATCCTGCGTGTTACCATTATTTTCTAATTACAATGCCGAACTATTAAATAAAATAATTAAAGGTCACTAAATTACTCGCAACGCTTATATGGAATATAAATTGTGGCAAGAGTATTCTAAAGGTAGCATACTTTTCACTTTAATGAGCCATTCTGTTTTTAATTAAAGCTGGATTTGCTAGAAACTAGATTGCAAGAATGCCATTCGTTCAGAAACTGCAGTCTTTGGTTCTAAACTTGCGGCGTTTCAAGCATATTACAACATTATTCTGCAAAAATTTTGCCGTAAATGGGAGTTGTTTCCAATTTTGGTAGAAGTCTGAAACTGGCTATTGCTTAAGTTTAATTTAATTCTAAAGAACCGAGGATAAATATAAAATACCCATACATCAAGGAGAAGTTTCTAATAAGTTTGTTTTTCGTATTAGATCGAAGTTCTCTACTACACTCAAACAAGTAACAGACAATATCCCTAGACTTACATGTAGGTCGCCATCATCTTATGTGAAAACGCATTTTAAAACTGAATTTTTTATATGAAACACTCTGAATCAGGTTTTGCATCGCGTCATTTTCCCATTTCATGCATGATATAAGACAACGATTGAACTAAAAGTTTATTAGATAGGGTAGTAGGAATGTATTAAAATAAATCATAAACGAAACACTACTACATGTTGTAATTCGAATTTTATACTAACGTAAATTGAAACATTCGCAGTTCAACTTACTTGACAACAAAATACGTGAAAATTAAATATTGCATGAGTGTAATGTGCCCGGTATCCTCAAGTGCTACTCAATTCCAACTTCTAATTAAAAAGTGTTCACTTTCAATCCGAACATTTAATTAGATTATAACTAATGTGATTCTTTCATTTTATATATTATGGTTTGAATAGTTTAGAGCGCATATAGAAAGTTTTGCCACGACTTAATAATTTAAAATGATCTTGAGCAGCAAACTGTATGAGATTTAAACTAGAAATTGTTTGTAATCGGCGTTTTTGTTACATCTACTATTCATTATAATACTTTTCATCACACCCATGAAATTGTACTTTTATTTCATTGTGTAGTTTAAAAGTCTAGGTTTTTGTGCTTAGGAACCTCGGCATCGCAGTGTGAATACGTACTGTCATTCCGAGGTCACAGTAAAATGCGGCCGAACGAACCCGTGTTCGAACCCCGGCTGAGGCGACCGTATTTCACTTAGCTAAGTTTAGGGTGCATGTTGCATGAATGCTTAGCATGTAAGGGGCGCCCGCACTCCCCTGAAGTAATGCGAAAGCGGTTCGGGGGGGGTAGTATGAATTAATGAAAAAGAAAAGATTTTTGTCTTTAATTGGCTTCGCTTGCCAATACTGATTTGGAAAAACTCAAAATAGTGATTTTTACAATGTATGCAATGTTCCATATCTCAAAGCCGACTAAACCACAGTTATAACGACAATTCATACACTCAAATTTGTTCTCGAATCTATCAGAATCTGAAAACGGAAATTAGACGTGATTTTTAGTGGCATTATATACACCTTAATTTTTTACTAGTCTTATGCTACTAGTCCCTTATGATTTACAATCATCATGTCAAGAAATATTTGTGAAATGGAGCAACTGTACGCTGGCATAATTCCAAAATTTCTGATATTTAACAAATATATTTAACGAAAACAGCCTGATAGCATTGTCCGATATGATAAAGGTCTAAAGAAGCTACAATGGCAATTAGTACTTATAGCTTTAGCTAGCTTTAAAAGCTTTAGAAAGCTTGCTAAGTTTTTGACATTTTTGGTTATGACTAGTGATATATTACATACATGCTTGTTTAACAGGAAAATATGCCAGATATTGTATCATTTAGAGACTTGTTTATGTACATTTAGAGTGCATAATAAAAAATGTATATTCATACTCGGCTTTACCTTTCATGTGACGTTGTTTCTGTATTTTAGGAATGTAAAATGCCCTGTATATTTACATTTTCCATGCATTTTATCATAAGCCGAAGCCACAGACTTCTGCATCTGCTTAAAACAAACGGGCAAACATCACAATTAGTTTGTGTTAGATGGGTGACCTTTACATTCAATGTTGCCAAATAATCATCACTCCCTGTGTGAATAAAAAATCATTCAATTTCAATGTTATTCTCCATCTGTCCTGACCTACATGTACCACCAAGTTGCAGAACTGTATATGGCATGACAATAATAATCCACTTATATAAAATTCATTTTTCCAGCCGTTTCTAATTTTACATCCTTCAAAAAATAAATATTATACCGTACATGTACCAATTATCTTCTCAAAATGTAATTCAAACAAACGTTTTATTTCATTGAAGAATTGGTGTGCTACCAATTAAATTACAATTATGTAAGTCACAGCTTTCTAGATAAACTCATTTTTGAATAAATCGTATCAGATTCGTTTGTATTTCTGGCAGAATAGTACCAATAAAGTATGTCTGTAAAGGATAAATGATGTGTTAGTAACGCCAACAAAGACTCTATGATACGGATGACCTCAAAACCCGGCTGAAATATTTATCGCAAAGCCGTGGCTTTTGTTTTACAGTTGCACATCAAAATTCCATTTGGACTAGCCCAGTGTACATCAAGACTTGCAAGTAGTTATTAAAGTCGCACTTAGACTGAAGGTCCAGCCGTTGAGTGATAGAGCCTAATTAGACATCTAACAATGGTTAATATGCATTCATTACCATCCTATCTGAACTTTCTCTTACATTGGAAGATACTATTGCCGTAGTGTACATTAATTTAATTTAATATTTGTCGTTTCTATCGCAATAGTACCTATTTTCATATTAATCTCAACTAAAGCCAACGAACGAATCGATCGCAAAAAAGTTACAAAAGTTCTCATATAAACAGTTGTGGCAACATTTAGGTTCAAACAGTTTTAGCAAAAATCTGAATCCTTAACTAAATCGTGTTTTTTTCAATCAATTATTGCCATTATGCCCTTTTTACCCCATATACCGCGAGTTCAAAAAGTAATTACATAAGGGTTGGCCATGGAAAATAAAAGTAATGTCAACAGGAAGCTTTAAAATTCATTAACTGTAATCACTGTTGTTGTTGTCATAAGTTTATATTGAAAATTCAATTGAGTTAAACGGTTTTTACAAAACATTTATGATTGAATCATATTTTCGAAATGGCGTTCGAGAGAATTGCGAATGGATTTACAGTGCGGTGCCATGTTTAGAGAGATTTCGGCAACAATTTCTAAATATTAGTGTCCTTGAAGGAGATTTTTACAGCGCACTAAGAAGATGGGTTGACATATTCCGAGATACAGGGAGCATTACTCATAGAGATAGAGCTGGAAGGCCAAGAATTCGTACTCAAAATACAGTTGATGATGTTCGTCAACGTTTGAACGAGCAACCCATTACATCACAACACACACTTTCGCAAGAGACTGATTTATCATTAGGAACTTGCCATACTATTGTCAAAAAATATTTAATGCTGTTCCCATACAAAATTCTTGCTTGCTGCCAGCAGATCACAATAGGGGAATTTTATATTGTCAGTGGTTCCAACAAAATTTAATGAACAACGACGAATTGCTGACGAGGCCTGGTTCACCCTTTCGGGGTATATAAACTCACAAAATATGAGGTTATGGAGTGCTGCTAACCCGCATACTTTTCGCGAATCTCCCCTTCACCCGTTACAAGTTGGTGTTTGGATTGCTGTGTCTCGAAGACGTATTATAGGACCCATATTATTCCACGAAACTGTTACTGCTCAGAGATACCGGAATATTGTACGTGAATTTATTAATCAGCTTCATAATGATGAGCTCTAGCAAGGCTACTTCCAACAGGATGGTGCGACGGCCCACACCGCTCAAGAGACCCTCAATTACCTTCGTGAATTTTTTGACGATCGAATAATTAGTTTACGTTAAAATGCAGAATTTCCACCTAGATCACCAGGCTTGACTATTAGATTACTTTATATTCCCTTATCTGAAAAATAATGTATACAAGACCCTTATTAACAATATCGAGGAACTGCAAAACAGAATTACGGAACAGTGTGCCAATATAACTCCTCAAATTCTTATAAATGCTTTTAATAGTATGAAAAGACGAGTAAATTTGTGTCTGCAGGAAAATGGTGGTCATTTTGAACAGCTTCTTTAGTTTTTTATGTTTATTTTTCTGTACCTGTGAAATAAAAAAATTATAATTTCCGATTTTAATGACTACCTACGTGTTATGATTTGCTTAATAGTGTAGTAATTTAGTTGTTACTGTTATCGTCTAAATTGAAATAATAGAACGCATTTCTTCAAAATTTGATTTATTTACATTTACCATGCAACTTAACCTAACATAACACTACCGGTTAGGTACTGGCCCTTGCGCTAGATGGGGCTAGAAAGACTGCCTAAACGTCAATTGGTATATAAAGCTTGCATTAGACATTATTTTATTATTCCATGGCCAACCGTTATGTAATATTACTTTTTGAACTCACGGTACAACAGAACTACATTTCTGCAATTAAATAATAGATGTTATATTTAAAAAAATATGTAATATTTGTCTTAAACTTTGAAAATCACAATTTATAAAATGCATTACATTAAGGAAACATACCATTTTATTCAAGTTGCGTTTGTTTGAGACCGGCTTTAACTATTAGTCCCTCTATGTTACAAGCTCACCCTTGTTTGTGTTTCAGCTAATTATAGATACGAATTGAACTGAGTTTATATTTTTTTACTTCTTGTTAAAAGCACAACACCAAAAGCTCTTTCGCGTATATTAATTTCTAAAAGCAAATGATATGAATAGTGAAATATCAAATTCCAAATTAACACAAATAAATCATAAACACATACGTTTCTATTTATCTACAATAATATGCAAACTACCTGGTTAAAATAATGTTATTACAGCAAGCCCTGTGTAATATAATCATTAATAAAGGCTTTTATTTACAGAAAACATCAATATTATTGTCAATAAAATAATTTGATACACTAATTTAAATTTCGGGAACAACGGACTAAAAAAATCAAACTATTTATTTATTCTTATTGATGTTTGCAAATTCATACTAAATTCAATTAAACTGCATTAAACTAAAAGCATTAAAACTTTATTAAATGCAATAATCTTTACTATAATTCAGTCAGCTTAACACCATTCCCATGTATCTCAAAACTACAAGCAGCATATAGTAATTTATTATTGTATAAATACAACATAGTGTAGTAAACAGTCACGATTCCAAAAATTATCTGGTTGCATGGCAGCCGCCTTCAGTGCAATCGTAAAGTATGAGTTACCAAGCGTCGGGCTGCTAACGCTTGATATTTCACTTATTGGTAATAACGTGTTTACAAATGTTTGTTAAATTTAATTATCCAATGCAATTACAGGTGCTCTTAATGAAATATGTAATACGAAAGATGTTGAAACAATGCTTTCTTCTAAGAACAGGAACAGGAAGGCTACAACTATACGACAATTAACACGCTCTGTTAGTTTCTAACTTCATAATTTAATTGCCCACGTGCGCTGGTGTTGCTTTACTTTACTTGTGCAGTGTGAAAATTTAATATGAAGTTGTCTATTATTCACTTAATTAAAATGATAGCTATAGAATACCAATCATAAAACAAGAATTTTTGCTGTTTAGCGTTTGCATTTCAGTGAGATTTGATTTCCAGGAAAAGCTCTAAATAAATTAATTGTTGAAGAAGTTGTTTCGCCAGCGAGTTTGTAAACATGACCCTTTCTGTATATGCTGCTTGCCTGGGTTTTTGAGATCAATGTTGTTAGCAATCATGTTTATTTAGGTAGCTACGTTTACTTGACTAACTTGGTTCGTCCTATAAACTTTTGCTTTCTATTTTGAGCTTGCTTGAAAAACGAATAAAGCCAGAACCTTTAGTTCCGAAAGGTGAACAGTTCAATTCGTTAGCGTCGGCCATACGTAAAGTATAAAAAATTTAAATTTTAAAATGATAGCGCTTCTACATTTCATTTATAAGGTAACTCGGTAAACAAACAGCGGATACGATCAGAACTCATTGGCGGCGTCAGACTCTAAGTGAGATATCTTATCCTATTGCTAATTCTAACAAAGATACCCTGTATAAAATGAATTGTTTAATCACACGTAATTCAAATACGATGTAAATGTTAGCTTCCGATCCAGGATTTTGATCTGTCGTTTCTGTGCATCTTGACTTCCAGACTTCAAAACTAATTGTAGTATTGATTTTCATCTTTGGGAAAGCATAGAGGATACTTTTCAACCTTATCTGTGCATACTTGAGCTGTAATTTTACTTACATTAGTAAAAACTTAATGATTTTGATAGGTAAATACAATAATGTTAAATTGTGAATGTAATATTTTCCTTTGGAGAAAAATATGTTTAAAATAATGTTCTTATGTATGTAAGGAAGGTTTGTGTTAATTTTTATTAACTTTGAATATTTAACTTTGAATATGTTTATAATAATTTATTTAATGAATTTGAAAATTTTAAATCAACTTTCTTGTGCTTTATTGGGAATATGTCGCGTATGATATCAATATCTGAGGAGTATTATTAGGACCATTTTGGGGGTTTCCTTTTTTCTGTAACATTTATTATAAGGAAGTTATTTCAGTTTAGGAATTTGTAATTAATTTAGTTATTTTAAAGCTGCGATTTCATTGGTGGAACCTCTCGGGGTTGACATAAAAAATTTAAAGTTTTATTCCGTATCTTAGCAACGGAAAAAATGTAAAATCTTTTGTTAAAAAACAAGTTAGTTGCTTTTTATCCGTCAACGAGGAAGGACGCTCCTTCTGCAGCTCTTTATTGTAAATTTGTGTTTAAGTTTGTGTTTTGAATAAATAAATAGTATTTCAACGTTTATCTACGATTTAAATTGTGTATTTCTCTCTACGTGTAAAACTTGTTAATTGATCGAGAAAATTACAAGTGGAGAAGTAAAAAATGTTTTCGTGGGTTGATCGTCAATTTTTTTAAGAAGCGTCGTTTGCGAGTGTATTGTTTTAATTTGACAAGCATAAAATCTAAACGTCAAATAATTTAAATGTCATTATTCTGATAGAAATAATGCAATTAAATAATTTTAATTACAACCAATAACAAACAACAAGGAAGTTCATCGAAATAAAAAGTGCCATAAAATAAAAGAAAGTTCATCGAAGTTAAAAGTGCCCTAATAAATGGAATTATTGGATTCAAATAACACATAACTGAAAATCTATTTGAGGTTAGATGCGTAGATTTCAAATTTACCTATTCAAAAGACAATTACTTAAAATTGGGAAAGTGCTTACACGTGAACATCTGATTGCTGTTTTCTGGATTTGGACATCACCAATTACAAAAAAAAAATTACCTAATTTCCTCAGCTCATAATAAGTAAGAACCACCGCCTCATAAATTGTACTAGCAAAGCTTCCAGTAGTTGGAGATTCGAAATATTTCACACGTTTTCTTCAGTTCATGCCGGTGAAATTCTTCGGTAAATGAAATAAATCTACTAACAAACATTTTAAAAATTAAATTATGCAATTTAAACGAATAAAATGTAGAAATATTTAATTAAGAAATAGGAGTACTTGTTGAAAGTGAGTACCATAAAAATACTCTTTATCAAACTATAACAGTACAAATTAAGTAGAAGAAATATGTACACTACCTAATTATAATAACTATCTTTAACAATCCTTCAGTCGCGAAAACTGTTAGAGATCGATCCTATTCGGATCTTTTTATAAACACACGACGTAGAAGAAAATTTTAATGTCAAACAAATTCAATTTGTAATTGGCTTGAAATTGGCAATGGGCGTATTTTAAAAAGTAATGTCCCAATATACCTCAAACGAAAAGTTTATAGCCAGTGTGTCCTGCCAGTACAAACATATAAAACAAATAGACAAATGCGATGAAAACAGCTCCACTAGCCACATAAAATTAACGGGTCTATAGACCAAATAGGTAATAGAACGGAGGCCCAGAGAGATCAAAAGAATCCTGAGAACACCACCAACTATATTACCGGACGACCTAAAAAAAGTAACAGATAACTGGATACGAGGGCTCAGGACAGATAAAACTGGAAAGTATTGTCTAGCAGTGGACGGGATTGACTGTATGATGATGATGATGATGATGAATGGGCAATGTTTGAAAACTTAATTGTTGGTGGCGCATATTTTGGTAAACTTTCTGATATACGCATTGTCAGTATGTTTATTTATCTTAAAAAGAACTCATCACTATATTGCACTTTGTGCCTCTGCTGTTTTTTCTGGTAGCAAACAGTGGCATCTTTGTTCTTCAAAAAGCAGTGGTTTTTCCATGCTCTACATTCATTAAGCCCAAAAGTAAGCAGTCTTTCTTTCATAGTGTAGCTTAACACGTTTAAACCAGAAGCTTTAAAGCCATAATTGAGTTAATTGGAATTAATACTTCTATCTGCCAGGCTTGTTCACAGTATCATCTCGAATAGGGATGACCCAATTCATCGCACTTTCTATTATCTCGAATAACTGAAAATTAAATACAGTTTACTCTACCAGCCATTATGCACATCTAACAAACATTTCGGATCGTTTTTAGTTAGATAATTTAGCTTGTTTGTTCTAGAATGTCGTTTTGCAATTTTTCACAAAATTTAAAGAGGGATTAACTTAAAGGGCTTACAGTGTTTATATACTCGGAATACTCTTGAACTTTTTGGTAAAAATTATAGTTAAATGGACTTTAAATGAATGAATGAATAGAATAAATATATCCTTTCAGTTCCATAATACATCAAATTTATTTTCTCTAAAACAGTCATCAGCTTAAAGTGGCCACTTCTTGCGATACATTGGTCACATTATACACTGTATTTATGAAAGAAAAGACAAGCACAGCACAGCTGATACTACATTAATTTAATATTGAAACTTAAAATTAAATTAAATGTGCCAGACATCAAACAACTACGTCTCTTCACATATCAATTCACGCATAATTGTACAAAAGTAAGTAACTTTTTGAGATTAAAAATGTATTCACTTTTAAATTCATCTATAAATAATGTATCTTTATTGTCACAGCAAAGTTCGGGAAATTTGGGTATTTGGGTATGCTAATTCGTATTTATAAAATCGAAGGGCAGTGAAAATAAAGTCACGCACACAGCGATACGTAATCCAATATTCCACCTCGTAAAGGTTAATCGAGAATACTTTATGTATATTTAATTTTGCTATTGCGCATAATCATAAAACAATTACAACAATTTTACTGGAGTTTCCTCGCAGCATTGAAACTTTGCACCTTTTATGTGTTTTGTCCCGATCAAGGTCTCGTTTTAATAACGCACTCAAGTAACATAAAATTGTCTACAAATTGAACCACATAAAATGCTAGAGATGCTTTGAACGCTGACACATTTCTAGAAATGTTACATTTACTTTCGCAAATCTTCAAAGCACATTTTGAAAACTGAATGCAAGGAACGTAACGTTTTAGACAGTCATGAATAATAAATAGACTGCACTTTTACATCAAAGAGCTTTTAGTGCTCATTCGATATGTGTCACTTAAATTGGTTTTCCAAATACGAAAAAACAAGTAAAACGATTTTTAAGGGTATTTTAGAAATCACAAAATATGTACTCTGCTTGATAGTTATTACGTTAATGTTAATCACTACATTAACAGCTACACGCAGTACTGATGGGTGATCATAATTTTTTTCAACTTCACCCGTTTGCTGAGGAACAAACTTTCATACACACGTCATATTTTACGGGCATAAATTAGATAACTAATGATATTATATTCACACTCAGAGCTCCGACAACCAATCAAATTTCGTACTTTTTGGGAAAACACATATCCCTAGTGGTAAATATTCTACATCCAAATTTTGCTGGGCTTAGTTGACCAATCAAAATTGAAATAGAAGCCATCTACAAGTTTTAACTGAAAGTTTTAAGAACAGATAATAAAACATTAGGAACAAACACGGCTGAAACGCAAGCTGTTAATCTAAACTAACACACCACTTATAATTGTAGTCCTTGTAAAATATGTTGCTATTACTCAAATTTGTTACTTGTAAACAGTTTCGTTGAAATTGAGCCAAATTCGCTCACTCGTGCTTTTTGACATTATCACGAGGTTGCTAAGCAACAAACGTATGTACAAGCAACAAAATCTAAATCTTTTGTCGAATTGTGTATGTATCATTCATGCACTCACTTTATATAAACCAATCAAACTAAGGTATTTTTAGGTTTCAACTAATAAATAGCATTGAATTTCTTGAATTGAAAACTTTCTTCGAGTGCTTTATCTCTTACGAGACGAAGCGATTTTCTCTCCTATACCGCTGTTGCGTGTTTAGAATGCCAGACATAGAGGACCTACAGCTTAACGTGGGCTCCGAACCACAGAAAGTGTAAACACTTCAACTCCAGAAAATTTACTAAGCACAATACCTCGCTGGTTTGCCATTGCCTTGCGAGGGATAACGGCCGTTAAAAATCCGATGTTCCGGTACTGGGAGTTGAACCCAGGACCTTCAACGTAGAAGTCTAAAGCGCTAACTTCTAGCCCACGATCGTCTCTTGAAAACCTTTGAATATTCTAATAGTGAAGAAATTATCTTCAGAGTTGCTATGTACTGTAGCTACCTAGCTAGGGTAGCTATTTAATGTAACGCGTTCTCTGTTTAGTGCCCAACCTTCCAATTGATCTGTTGCAGCAGTCCATTTGCTTCTGACTTGTGCTAGAGGTTTCATATCACAGTTTACGTCTCTTCTTATTTGGTTAAGCCGTTAATGTTAAGACATTCTGTTTCATCTGCAGTTGCAGTAATAACTTTTTATATATCAGCCTATGCTTTCATTAAGTTTTATTATTCATATTTTTTGTTTAGTTCTTTTCTTGATTTTATTTTGAAATTTGTCTCGCGTCGTATCTTCATTCAGTGAGTAATATAGCAGGCGTATGACCGTCTCCCTATTTCTAGTTCTCTTGAATTACATTCTATATTATTAAAAGAAAAGGTAGTCATTTTTTCAAAGCGGCGTACATTTACTTTCAGTTTAGGAATCTTGTTGAAACTTGGTACAAGTGTAGATAGATTCTTTATTTAGACAGTGCTGTATGATTTTATCGTAATTACGTTGTAATTTTCGTATAACTTAGAGCTCATGCGTAATAAAATCTAAAGTAATCCAGAAAATATATGATAACAAAATGTAACATCTTAAGCTGGTTTCAGGTCACGTTTTACTATAAAAATAAATTCAGTACGAAGTATTGCCTCCTCTTGATCGAATTACTGCTTCACAGCGTCTTCAGATGCTTAGAATTAGCCTACGAAAAGCATTTCCTGTGAGATGTGCTGTCATTCTTTTCTACCAGAGTTTATTCCAACTAATCGAGGGTTTGTGGAGGTTTGGACGAGTGCAAACGCCTCTTTCCAGTATATTCGAGATGTGCTGTATGAAATTCATATCCGGATTACATGCTGGCCAAATAATTTGTGACGCCTAATTAATTCCACAATAAAATGATACCAAAAATATTAGCGAAAAAGTCCAAACTCCTCTTCTTACTACACCACTGCTCTGTAGATGAATTACTAAAAATGATTATGTTAGCATCCCGGTGAACTCAATCGAAGATGGGCTGAGTTCCAATAAGATAAAAAAATAGGCGCCACCGACTTCTTAATTACTAACACAATCCTAGATATAAAAAATTAGAAAAGTCGGATTCTCAGGTCCAGAATTCACCTACCTTTCTTTCTGTAGTAGTACACGCTTTAGTCAGATACTCAAAGTATAGGAAAGAAAAGACAAATTGCCACTAAATGAAAATTTAATACTCAACTAAAATCTTCTGAATCTGTATTAATACAAAAAAATAATTATCGTAGTAAAGTCAATTTTACGTAGGAGTAGCCAAATACCCTACTGAAAACAACTCAAACACAACCTAAGTAATTATTGCGTATCGGTACACAACATAAATCCTTAAACATAAAAACCTAAATGCGCAAGGCTAACGAAGAGATCTCCCCGGATAGACGAGCGGTAAAATAACAAGGTATAATAATATGACCCAAAATTGAACTACAAGACGCAATAATACACAACGGTCGGAGTACCCTGTATATAACAAAACCACGTAAAATTGTCGTACTATTACAACATCATAACAAAGTGTATAATTTCCCCAATATTAAAAAGTTCAGATATTTACGACGAATAATAATAATAATAGTTAAATATTGTTACAAAATTTAGAACAAGTGATAAATAAATCAAATCTTAAGCAGAAATATAAAATTTCACTTCCCTTGAACGAATTTTTCATATCTCCACCCGCAGTCTGCAGGAATGTGACCTCCAATCGCAGGTGTCAAATGAATCCAGATATCTGCACGGCGAAGTGGATCGGAATTCCCGTGAAACGTAACTTCTTCTAATCGTAATCACTTTTAATTCCTCTACGGGTGGATTAATTACCCCACACTTCGTGCCAGA
>JABXWE010051004.1:0-19511 GCA_014611495.1 Limonius californicus | reverse complement strand
CTCCATTGTCTACCCCTGCGCCATAATCTAGGCGGTGCCATTAAAAACTAATGCCTACTTTTATGAACCTTGCGATAATTACGTAATCGCTAGACTTGTTAAGAGCTCGCCTATAATTTTACACGCCACATAAACGACGTGCCCTCCTGGCTCTGAAACTATTAGCGCACTTAAACAAGTGGAAGGCGTCAGCTGTCAAGACGTACAAGGAAACGCGGAAAACTAGAATAAAAAATAACAAGATATTCTTGCGCCTTTCTGATATTCCAATATGCTAACAAGCGAGCTGTTTGTAGAACACCCGTTTTCTGACAGCTTTTGCAGGATACGAAGATGAATTTATTATTTATAGCGCTTGAGGAAACTTTCTAATACAAACGGCAGTTCTATTTTCCAATTTTTCGATAATGGACGGCCTCCATCTGATAACCTTCATTCGATCCGCATGAATTTTTAAAAGCAGCCATCCCGGCTATTCAAACACCTCTATATTGTATTAAACTGTCACGAGAGATACGTAGTATAACATCTACTCTAACAAAAATAAATAAATGAATGACAATCAATTCATTAAATAAACAAAGGTTTCGTTTCCAATTCTAATGCCTAACTTCTAAATGGCATCAGTCTGGGCTGTTCATTTTGATGACTATGCATACATTAATATTCTACAGGGTTGCTCATGTTGAATAATCCCCATAATATGAATGAAAATAGAAAACTCGCTAACTGAGTGAATATTCACCATAATTAAGACAGTCTTATTTCCTCCGACTGCAGCACTGGTAATTAGTAACCGTTAAATTTTTCCTATAATACCCCAACAACCAATAACTTACACACGTCTACCAATTTTTCTTATGAAAATGTGTGTCATAACTGCAGGTACTGTACGATTTAGCTAGCACATCCTGTATTTTCAAATATACATTCAATAAGAAATTAAAGTTTTATGGCTAAATATCAAAACATTTTAATTTAACACCTGGCTCCATTTAGTGTCCTTTATTTTCTACGTCTATACGCCAATAACTTAAATGTAACTTCCTCATTAATTCCCTGTTACTTCAAATATTGTGATGATTTTTTGAACCGTAAGTTAGATTAATTTCATTTTTTAAACTTAAAGGATACTCGTACATTTGTATGATATCTTGGAATTCGGTTCCATTGTGGTCATTAACGTAGGGCAGACCAACACGCAGATAACTTCTTGCTTGGTCTGAAACACTGCCAAGTTCGTATTTTGCAAAAACCTGTCACAAAGAGAAAGGATTATAAAAAAATTCTAATTTAAAAGATTCTATATGAAATAAATAGCATAGAAAGATACTAGAACATGCCTTGAGCTTGGATATAAGCTTAGCTCTAGATTAATTTAATTCACAAGGGAGTATGCTGCATTAATCGGAACATTTAGTGAAAATGTATATTTGACAGCCGTGAAGTGCAGAATGTGTATTAGAGGCAGCTTTCGGATACGTACAGTGCATTTGTAATATTAGAACTTGGATAAACAATGACGCCGTTAAAACATGAACATTTTTATAAAATAAATTTTAATGTCAAAATTTGAATTTTAAAATTGCATTTAGATCCAAGTGCCCTTTTTGTAATTTTATGTATTTTTAGCATCGTTGCCCTGTAGATTTTGTCAGTTGCTATGAGAGTTGTTGACAAAACAATGAAATTAGAGCGTCCTTTGTACTTTGGTGTAAATGCCGGCATTTTTGTTCAGCTCCTAAAAATTTAAAATTAACTGACATTGTTTATATTAATAAAGTATTAATTTATTGTTCAATTTAAAACGAGTTTCTTTGAAGAAAGAGTAAGATAGTATAACTTACTAAGTTACTATTGAAATAAGTGGATCCTGTATGGAGTTCGTTGATTTGGTCGCACATCGCAACAAGATTTGAATCACAGCGCAGGGAAAACAACATTTGCGGTCAAAGACGATCCTAGGAAGATAATTACATTTGGATGTAGAGATTGCTTCAGAAAGGTATACTAATTATAATTACCTAGCAAGAAGCACGAGTGTACCTGAGAACGTCGGAAAACACCAGAAAATAATATTTAAACCTGTTCGAATTTTACATAGAGCTTTATAGGCATTTTAGGTTAAAGAACTGCATGCGACTGACGTATTAAAGATTCCGCCTGAAGTCAGCTGCGTACTGGGAAATATTATAATATGTCCACTTTCTCATATAATCGTAAAGCGTGATACAACCGACTTCTGAGACAGAGTACTTATGTTTGACAGTTAGACCGTAGTATTTTTCAGTTCAAATATTTGGCAACAAGTTTCTAAAAATTGTCACCTGGCGTCCTACTTACCACACTTTATAAAAATAAAAAAATTAATGAAAATATGATTGCGGAATGCAAGCTAATTCAATCTTATTTAACTTTAACTTGATTTAATTATATTTTTATCTTTTACTAATAATTTATAACAATATATATTAAGACCACTGGGAACAAGTAGCAAAACAACAAGAAAAATACAAACGGCAGAAGAGTGGTTGATTTCATGAGGTAACTTACAGTTAGGTTGTGTTAAGCTGAAGTTATATTGACGTACATTAAACTTCACTAAACGTAATTTAAAATTATGTTAGGTCATAGAAGGTTAACTTACATAGGTTGCAATTAGGTCAAGAGAAGGTTGGGTTACATTAGTGCAAGTTTAAGTTGGGTTAAGGGGTAAGTTGGGTTCAATAGGGTTAACTTAAAATTATGTTAACTTGCGTTAAATTTAAGTACGGTGTGGTTAAGATTATGTTACGTTACAGTTTCACGGAGATGAAATTAGTGTTAAGATAAACTGAATAAAATGCGTCATAGAAGATCACTATGAGAACAACGTCAGGTTAAGTTAAATTAATGTTAAGTAAGGTTGAGAAAAAATTCAAAGACAACGTTTAGTTAAGGTTAGGTTAGGCTACAGGTAAACTAGGTCACGCTATAATGAGCTTAAAGTTAGGTTAGGATACAGTCAGGTTTGGATAACGTTAGGCTAGGTAAACGAGAGTTAGGTTAAAGTAAGGTTAAGTTAAAGTTAGGCTAGGTTAAAGTTCGGTTAGGTTAAAGTAAGGTTACGTCACCATATGATTTGATTTCCACTAGCTCAGGTTAAAGTTTGATGAGCTTGATGTTATCTCAACCTATAATTAGGAAACAGGAAAAAGATATGTTGGCAGACCAAAAACCCGATGGAGGGATGACATTAAAAAATAGCAGGAATCAAGTGGATGTAAATAGCGCAGGGAAAAGAACAATAGATTGAAATGGAAGAGGCTATACAGGAATGAACTGATATAAGCCGTTGTGATTGTGATAATTAGATTAAGATAGTTTAGGTTATAGTTAGAGTAGGTTACAGTTATATTAAGTTACAGTTAGGTTAAATAAAATTAATGTTTAATAAAATTATGTTTAAACTAGACTAGGTTGCGGTGACCGAAGTATATATTAGGTTAAAGTTCGATTGGGTAAAAATTTAGTTACATTAAAGTTGAATGAGTTTTCTCTTGAATTTTGTTTCCTAGAAAACGAGGTGGTAAATTTATATTCACAGAAAGTTCATCACGGTTTATCCAACTTTATATCAACTAAACTAAAGCATACATTTTCTGCGAAAACATTATACACAACAGCACCTCTTTGATTTTATCGTAAAAACAATGACTGCACTAAAATAACGGCGTTTCCTAAAACTGTACGTTATGTTTCCCAGAAACAACACCGATAACAAAATTGATAATCGACTTCTTTTTGTGCGAATGGACAAAGCATGTCGAGGTAATTCTCTTTACCCTAATAAAGAATTGCTCCAATTACTAACATGCGAGAATTGTAATAATAATAACGTATTATTGATTTTAACCGCATACATTTTTTTAGTTTCGTATCTTATATGCTCATTCGATATTATACAGCACGCGTCAAAAGTATGAAACATACCAAATAAAACTGAAACAAGTGGTTTTCTGTAAAAAACCTGCAACACGTCGAATTTCTTTTTTAAAAATACCAATTTCTACGTCAAAATCATTTTTCGATATTCACTTGTTCTTCAGTGCAAGCCCATTTTGTCCCCTACTTATTTTGATGTATCTCACCAGTTAAATGATGATATGGAATAATTGGTGCCCCGCATAACAATAGTTTTGAGAAAAATACACACAAGGCTCAACAACTTCAGAATTTATTTTTTATAAAAATAACGCCCTACATCTGTTTAGATTTAGATTTTCAGTGTTTTGAGATATTTTCAGCCCTAGCAATTCGCTTTCCAAACAATACAGATCCTGATATGCCCCACCCAAGAATTATGTTACAACATGGAGTTCCTCCTTCCCATTTTGGTGCACAAATCCAGCAGTTTCATGACGATATGTTCCCTGATAGATAGTTAGGGCGGCGAGGACCATTTGAGAGGCCTGCGGGATCGCCTGACGTAACTCCACTAGATTTCTTTCTGTGGGGCCATGTTAAATCGCGAGTTTACCTTACCGAGTAGGCCAACCCATTTCGACGATTGGATTTGTTTTGAAATGGAAATTTTATTAACCGATCATTACAAAGTGTTTACACACGTGCTGGTCAATGCCAACTGGTTAATTGTGGCCAATTTGAACATTTTACATAGGCAATTTTTTCGTAATAATCTGAAATCCATTATTATAATTAAATTTTTAATGTTCGTTATCTATATTTTGCTCAAAAAAATTGTTGTGGGGCACCAATTATTTTAAATCACCATTTAAGTAGTGAGGCGATCTATCAAAATAAGGAGGAAATTACGGGTTTGCTATTCACAAATAATTATCACGTTATCACTTACGAACAAATGATTGTTGGAAAATTATTTTGACATACAAATGCATTTTGAAAAAAGAAAATCAAGGAGTTTCAGTATATTTACAAAAATCATAGTTGAGTAATCTTTAGTCTTTTGGGGAGTTCCTACTTTTTTATGACGCATTTTTTGTGTTTTGAGGATGATTTTTAGTATTTTCGGGGTGAACTGCAGGTTTTGTAATTGCTGGTCACTCAAAATGAACTTTACATCACCCATATTTTCCATGCTCAAAACAGAAATTTTCAGCTTATCAGTAAAGTACATTTCGTGGACCTTTAAACTATATCTTATATCATCAGGCAGTATAATTTGTTCCTGAAGTAAAATATTTAACTACTTACTGTATTTACTGAATCGTTAGACAACGTAATTACATTTTGGCGAAGCGGTCTTGGGTTTCCTTCCCAACATTTTGTAATAGTGCAACTTCTATATGTATATCATAACCCGTGATGTTATATTCAAGTGAAATTAATAAATATGCAAACATGATGGAAGCCAAGAATGTTACAATCATTAAGTTATGATTTGTTCTCTGTACATAACTTAATGTTCGCCTTTTGAAGGGAGTTTATCTTAAACTAAGTTCAATTTATAATTTTCTATAATTAATAAATCTAACAATGTGTTCCCATCAAAATACTAAATAGATCCAGTCTAAAAGTCTGACCATCTACTTCGTGACAATATACTTACATAACTTAAGCCATTTTCATCCATTTCAAGTTTCACAATTTCTTACCTGGAACAAAAGAAACATAAATTAATAACCAAATTTTAGCCAACAGTTAAACAGTAGCAAATTCAATTTTGACAACTATCTTATCAATGGAGATTCGCTGGATATGTTGAAAATAGATTGTGACAGCAGAGCCATTTATTCACCCATCCATGTGCAGATATCTAATAGAATATGGGGTGTTATTTTAAATTGGCTCAGTTATCAAAACAAGCTCGGTATGCCGCACTATTGAGTTCCCCTTCGCTGCCTTTATGGGCCTGTCAGTTCATTAACATAGTAACTGAACATACAAGATAAGCTGCTGTCATTTAAAATACATCCCTGAACAAACAGCGCTGATAGTGTCGATGGTTCGCAGCCGCCACTATTATGCATCGCAATCAATAGCGCAGTAATAACTTTCATTATGAACTCTCCAGCGGTAATAAAGCTAGTAAACAAGTTCGTAGACAGTCTGTATTTGCAAATCAGCAGAAATCTCGGGAGACGAACTCACTTTCCAGCAAAAAACGCATTCATTTGCAACATTTGAATACCGAAGTGAGGTCAGAAACCCGATCTCTTTCATGAAAGGAACGTGTGCTTGAAAGGAGCGCGTAGACTTTGAGAAATTAAAGTTTGCTAAGTGATTAGATTCAACTAGACACGTGCATATATTCCTCCTGAGAACGCCGTGATTGATTGGCCTGCTCAAAAAATGAAGCAGAAATTTAGGGAGCACTCCTCCGCCATTTATCTTTATTATAAAGAGGAAGCGATTTGTTCGCAGCATTGGAACATAGAATACAATGTGTAATGGATAAAGATTGTCGACGGAAAAATTAAACAGATTCAAGGAACACGGAAGTAGCGAGAACGTGTGCAACAAAGGGCTGAGAAAAAGGGAACTCTTCATAAAAGCTTATTTGTTCCTTAGCAGGATACAGTGCTTCTGTAAAGCTTTCACAGTAAACCGTAAAGTAAATGGCGACTAAAACATATCTCCTTTTAAAACACCTACCAAATGCTTATCCACTATAAACGCATACTACATAAGGTAGCAAAATGATGGCTACTGAAATTTAAAACCCAAACATGAAAAAGCAGATTTATTTGTTCCTTGAAATTCCAACTAGAATTTAACTTTAACTTTTCATTGCCAATTAGAAACTATAACAGTCACATAGATTGTTGAATTTCAATACAGAATTTGAAAATTTTTAAAGTTCAAAGCTCAGCGCTCATATATTTTTTTAAATTAGTTCTTATCTCGGATTCATAAAAGTTCTCCAACGAACTAGAACTAGACTTTGAATTCCGAAACTCTAAATCTGAACCAAAACTACATTTCAGAACACAACTTTAGACTAGGAACGTTAAGCCTGAACTGAGAAATATTAGTTTTGACTTGACAGAAAATAGCGCTTTGTCCCAAAACATCAAAACCCAAACTAAACTATTGATTACTGTATCAGTTTCACTCCTGAACTCATAATTTTCCACTGAGGAATCCAAATTTGAACTCCGTTGATGCAGTTGCTAAATTAAAATTTAATTCCATTCTTGCGAGTCCAATTTCAGAAATCCGAATTTCGGCCAAAACGTGGGTAACACAATTCCACTTCGGAACTCAAAATGTCGACTATTTTAGCCAATTTCAAGTTAGAAATTTAACCCTGAACCCGAGAACTCAATTCATAATTAGTTGATAATGTCGATTCTACTTAAAAGTTCACCATAAATCTCCGAAATATCGAATTTCAAAATTCAGGTCTCAATTCAGGCATCTAGCTTTACACTAGTAATCCCTTACTCTAAAGTCTAATTCAAAACTTTGATTCGCAGTACTTGGAAACATTTTCAAAATTCAAAATTTTCTTATTTACTCTGACTTCACCTGGAAACTGTGACGTTCAGGCGCTTTTAATGAACGCACCCAGTATGCGGGACGTTTACTTAGCTTTCTGCAAACGCAGCTTTAATCCGAGTCTTCACATTGTTAAGTGCGGGAAAAAGGCAGAAGTCAGGCTCTAGTTCTCGACATGAGTGTTACGCAGATTTAAAATTACTCCCGGGCGTCCGAATCAGTGTAATTTACCAATACGTAATAATTTTCGCTTTCCTCGGTACCATTCATGGTACATCCGAAAAGGTGAACATTCGGTTTCCCAAAAATCCCGAAAATATCGCTTAAAGTACTGATTTGGGAAATTTCGTCGATAATGCAATATTGAAAAATCTGCCAAAACCAAGTGGTTTCGAGGGAAGCTAACTGCAAAAACTCCACCACTACATCCAGGGACTAACTCAAGCTTTACACTCCCCTGAAGGGTCCATTTTCAATCGAAAAAGGTAAATTTTCAAAACCTTTGTTAGCCACGCTTCAGCTGCTACAATTAGTTTACCGAGGGGAAAGCCACCTGAAACGCACACCGTTGATTGTGAAACCTGCTGAAACTAGTTTGTATTTTGTATGTTTTATTCGAAAACTTTAGCGATATAAGAAAATACTGCGTGTACAAGGGTTTCTGCAGTATCTTTTTTTCAAGTATTATTAGATCCGATTTAATGATTTCGTGTTCACCTGTGCTTAAATTCTTCTTTAATATTAAGATTGTTCGTTTCAAACTGTGTTTTTTCTTTAAAATAATGTTCATCTTTGTTTGTTACCAAATTATAACCACTTAACCATTTTGTCCGCTTCTTTAATTTAATTAAATGCCCTGTTAAGCTCAACTCTATTTTATTTTGATCTCTGTTAACAGTAATGTGCAGATTCCTGTAAGGACAGCTGAGAGTGATTGTTGCGCCCCTTTGATTACAGGGCTAGTAAATTAACATTCCATTCCATCAGGCATAACCTTCGGCTTGGCCGTTCGAAGTAATGTGGAGCTTGGGCAGTGCTGGATCTAGTAATATTCCCGTTGGCGCCCTCATTTATTAGGACTTTATCCCGACATCAACCCCCCCGCCCCTTTGAGCTACGCTAGGGCATGCCGTCGTTTATGTATCACAATACCGATTAAGCCCGTGACAAAACTCAGAATTTAGACTTGAAGCTAAACAAAACATCCCCAGTTCAATTCTAAAAATAGACGTAAATTAGGAAGTTACGAACTATGACGCTTAATTTGGGAATTTACAATTTTAACTGTGAATTTAGAATGTGTAATCAGCATTTCAAAAACAAGGGCTTCCAACTCTACATTCATAATTTATAATATTTACGTCTAAGTTAGAATTCCTACCTGTAACTCAGAAATCAAACTTCATACTAATACATGCAACCAGGGACTTGCAAATATAACTATGAACATGTAATTTAGAATCCGAAAATAAACTTTTTATCCAGAATTTCAGCCATGAATCCATAATTTAGAACTAAGGAAACCTAAACTCAGGAATTGAACTTGAAATTTCTTACTCGGAATTCAATTATGAAGTTTGGAATCGAATTCTGAGCTCCTAAGTATCTGATAAGATTTCGACCAAGACATTGAAAATCAAACTATAAACACAGAACTGTAACTTAATAATGGTGGATTAACTCATTTTCATCATTTCATGCATCAGAAAATACATATTTTCAATTTCTACTTTGATCTCCGGAATCGATCTACAGTGCAAATAGTAAACAGCAAACTAAGAATTGCAAGCCCGAATTTGAGAATTTAACTACAAATGCAATTTGCGACGCTGAACTTAGAATTTTTACACAGAATTTTAACTGTGTACCATGGCACCCGACTGTGAAGCAACTCATACTTTAACTCATTTTTGTCCTAGAACCCGGTTATTAAACTTCAAACAAAGAATTTCAGCTCTGGACTTTGATTGACAATACCAACTCTGAACCTAAATTTTCGAATCAAAAGTGTCAAATCTGAACTCTGAAATATAATTCTGAATTCATAATTACCTCAGAATTACAACAAGAACTCAGAAACCAATCTACAAACCTGCACTCGGGAGTTTTAACTTCACTAATTATCACATGCAATTATGAATTTCTACATAGGCACTCGACTCTTAACTCTTGTATATTCAATTTTGTAGTCATAATTCCAACTGCTAACTCACAAGCCAGTCATTACATTTTATTGAAAGAATTTCTCAAGGCCCAACTCGGAAATGTAGCCTAAAATGTCCACTCTACAACTCGACGAACTCTAAAATCTAATTTTGACTTTATACTTTTGGCCTAAAACTAAGAAATCAAACTTCAAACTAATAATTGCCACCTAGACAGGGTAACTAAATTTTAAATATTCAAGGTTGATTGGGAATGTTTAGTGAATTACCAAATCTGTAAACTAATTAGAAATTTGTATTTTATGACCGAACCAAGAATTTCCACCTTCAGCTCAAAGTCGAATTTGTAACTATGCGTTGAAATCCGAAATTCGAGAATTCAAGGTTCAATTCGTAACTACCACTTCAAACTTAAAACTTTTCCTCTAAAATTCACTTCCTAACTCGAACGGCTAGCTTTGAATTCACAATTTCGTTCGTGAATTGAGAATTTTGGCAAAGAAACTTCGAACTAAGCATTCCAGAACTCAGAAATTTAACTTGAAATAGATAATCTCGACTGTGAACTCAGAAGTTCCCAGAATTTCACTTCTTAACTCTGCAATTTCATTATGAATTCATAAAATCGTCATCGACCAAATCTAAATCAAATTTCCAACTGTGAATTGAAATCCCATACTCAGGAATTTAACTTTGAATTCATAACTACCAGCTATAACTTGGCTCCGAACTTGGGAGGGTAATTAATCTAACTCAGAATTGGCTATGCTAAACTAGGGACTATAACTTTGAATTCGTTACTACGGTTATTTCAGTAAAATTTACAAATCTTCTCTCTGGTACTTCCTACTTGGAATTTCTAATTTTTAGTTTGAACTTTTACGAATTTGGATAGCAACGTAAGCTTTCTTAGACGTAACTTTGGCAACAAATATGCAGGAGAATTCTCCAAATTTTGTTCTGGGGGCTAGGCTTTTTAGAGCCGCCTTCCGCCTGCTGATAAAATAAGTTTGTATTTCCAATCAAGACATCAAAGCATAGAATACCTTTCCGATGCCAGGACATTAATCGGATACAAACACGGAGGAAAACTGAACACGTGCCTTGCACGACGTCTTCCCCCAAAAATAATCGACGAAACACCTCACGCTCTTGCGATACAGGGCGTCACGAAGATGAAAGGGAAGTTATCCCTGTCCTGTTGAGTGATGACCGATCTACATGGGTTCAAGTGACGTGAGATCCATCTAAGACGAGCGCAAACACCTGAGGCCCCACCTTCGTGCTTGAGTGCCCCAGCTTGACGAATACCAGCACTTAGAAACGGTGACATTCCACTTATGTCACGATCTATTCTCCAAATGTGCAGAAATAATTTGCCGTCTCTGCATTTGCGTTCCTCGTGGACCAAATGTCACGCATGAAAGTATCTCCTCGAGCCTGATTGCTCAATTAGCTCCTGCAAGGACCTCCCGTGACCATAATCGTTCCTTTCAAATTTCGCTGTGCAGGAAATTGCGGGTCAACAGACAACAATTGGAAGCAAAAAGGCCGCTCGTCATAATTTGGCTTTTATTCCGGACAATCAAAACGTAATATTTACGTTTGTCCTGGCCGGGGCACATTAAAATTTTAATCGAATATTTGTCCATGCCCGGCACAAATTTAAATTAATTACTAGAAACCATGGACGCCTGCACAAGCGAATATTAAATCGAGCATACACTGTTAAAATTTCATTCCGCCCAGTCGCTGTCAAAGGCCCATGCAAATCAATTATTCCATGAAAAACCACACGCAACACTGGCTCAACTTTACTCATAATATCGCAATTATGTAAAATATCTCTCCGCTACCGATCAATCACTTACATATTAATTCCGTTTCATTCTAATTAAAAAAAGACTGAATGAATATAATGAATATTCATAACAGGCTTACATTACGAGATTAAAACCGACCCGATCTTACAGCTATTTTCTACTTTGGAGACATTAGAGACCGCTCCAGACATTTTTAAACTGCAATAATGGGTGCAATTAAAAAGCTTTTAGACCTCTTACCGAACAGGATAAATATTTGGTCCTTTGCGTTAGATTTGGGTTCTACAAACACATTCTCGGTATCATCTACAACTCATTTTTGGTCCTTTGAGCCGGATTTTAAACCTACAAAACTGATATCAAAGATAATACAATTAGTCATTATAAAATAAAAGAGCTAAATAATACTATGACGTAGTTACATTTTTCCCGTTTAAAAATTTTAGAACCTGTAAAATCTCAATTTTAATCCTTCGGAGCGGAATTTTTAACTCTTGTTTTGCACACTTATACTAACAAAATAATACTCTGTACCTGTATAAAACAGACTATAATAAAACCTGGTATTTCGGTTTTCGGAGTTTCTCACAGTCATAACCTTAGTTTTGATCATTTGGTTAAATTTTTAAATCATGTATTAAGCAGAGGATAATCACTTGCTGCG
This sequence comes from Limonius californicus, assembly GCA_014611495.1. Taxonomy (NCBI): domain Eukaryota; kingdom Metazoa; phylum Arthropoda; class Insecta; order Coleoptera; family Elateridae; genus Limonius; species Limonius californicus. The sequence continues at coordinate 7,398 of JABXWE010051004.1, read as the reverse complement.
TAAAAAAAAAAACAAAAGGATGGGTTCTTTCATTCTGCTTTGCTGAATTTTTGCTTGGGATTATAAGATAATAGAATCCTTCTGATGGTCCTTTGAGCCGGATTTTTAAATGTTTTGGTGGGTATTTGGAGGGTAATTAGCGCTAGACTATTAGGATATTAGACACTGACTGTATAACAAACAAAACAAATGATTATCTGATTATCCTTCTTGCTGGACTTTAAGACCACTGAAACCTTCTTCTGGTCCTTTGAGCCGGATTTTTAAACGCTTCGTGCCTGGAGAGTATCTCTAGACTAATACGACAACAGTCACAGACTGTATAAAAAAATTAATCAAATGATAGACTCTGAAGTCTTATCAATTTAAATTTTAATATTTCAAGCAGGTTTTTGAACCACACAAATGTCAGTTTTGGTTTATTTGAGCTGTATTTTAAATTATTGTACTGGTCACCTAGACTGAAAAAATAATGATCTCCGTATAATAATAGAATAAACTAGAATACTACAAATCATGGAATCTTTGATTCTCTTTGTTGGTTTTATATCTATCGGATAACTGTCATAATCTGATTTTTGGTCCTTCACAATTTTTGATCCCTGCACTAGAGTATGTAGACTAGTTATACAGATAGACTCTTTGGTCAAAACATAGGATGTTTGGTAATCTTGAGCAGGGTTTTGTTCATTCAAATAGACACTAGATTTGTCAAAAGCTAACTTTGGTCCTTTTGAGCCAGATCTTTAACTACTATACTCTATATGTTTGTATTAAATACTAATAAAATAAAAAGCAAAAAAATTTAACATATAGCATGGTTGGCTCTGGAGTTTTGATACCATTGCAACTTCATTTTTGGTCCTTCGTGCTATTCGTTTAATATTGTAGTAGATAGCTAGATTCGACATATTTTGTACTAAAACGGAACAAATTGTGACATCGATGGTTTTGAAGTTTTGATTCCTTGAACAGAAATTTGGATCATTACAGCCTCTATTTTGGTCCTATGACTTACCTTTGTAACCCTTACACTAGACATCTAATGTAAGAAGATAATAGTCACCGTCACAAAAAAAAACTAATACCCTTCTTTTCATGGGATTTTTTGAACTATGAGAAGAAGTTTTAGCATGTGAACTAGATACAACTGTATTTTGATGCTTTCAAACCCCTAAGGCCTAAACTAAACGGTTGGAGTAATAACATCTCATTTTTAGTCCTCTAAGACGAAATCCCAATACGTAAAGAATAGAGAATAAGAAATACATAAAAAATTAACTTTTGGTAGCATTAAATAGTTTCTGAACAGTCAAGAATTACTGAGGAAAGGAATTATAAAAACCTGGTAAATCCGTTTAAATCGATTTAGTATTACAAAATAGATAAAATTGGCAACTCGATGTCAGAGCACAGGGCGAATGGTGACATATTTGATCTTTTTAATTGTATTTCCAATCCGTCAACTAGCAATCAGGCCTAACAAAACATCGATTTTGAATTCTCAACCATATTATTAGCTGGTAAACTAAGTATTTAGACTAACAAAAACATAGTTTTGGTCCTCCGAGCCGGATTTTCAATGAGGCAATAATTACTTTGAAAATTGAAATTGAATTGACAATGTGCTCCTGGCAGGGTTAGAACGTTGCCATTGCACCAAAAATGTACTGTGCCTAATAGCGGACAAAAAAGATACAAGCAAATAAGCCATAATCAATTATGAACTTGGGTAAAATCTCGATTATAATAAAAATAATACTTTCCCCATTATTACTACGAACGTGTTAACTTCCATCGTTAAGCCGGCGAAATTTTAAGCTACTTCCCAGAAATTCTTCCAATCAGTGGTGAAAGAACGATTTTCTCGTTCATTAAAAGGAAATCTGATGGTGTGTAACGACGAGCGTGCCGAACTGTCTAGACTGGGGCATGATAGTATGGTTGTCTTCTATAGGTATTTATAGTAATTGAACCACATAAAGGATATTATACCAAAAGTACACTTAAATATCAATTACAGTGTTAGCATCCAAATAGTACTTCGCAATAACAGTGGGACGTGTGCACATACAAGATGCAATAAAGGAGTCGTTTCATATCTATTTCGAAAAGATGAAAACAGGAAGAAAATTCACAATGCAATACATGTTTAGTTTCAATAACACGGAGCTCGTTGCGGTTGTAATTTAGCAAAATATTAATCGCGGTTTTGACGTATAGAAACGAGACAGTTAAAACATAAAATGACACCGGGCGTTAGTAATTCTCGGTCGGAATTTTCACACGAACTTTCATGATTTCCACTTCAAACGTTTGGGAACGAAAAACTGATTGCAATCCCAAGCTTTTGATGCGACTGAACCGAAGGTAATTTAAGTCCAGAAATGAAAAAGTAAATTCCGTGTGTAGTCGGTTTTAAGGCATGAAAAAATACGTGTTTGAAACCTATGACATATAAAATAAATAAAACTTTATTAGCTCGTGCGGAGCTAAAAAAAAATAAAACTTCCATCTAGATATTATTAATAGATAAGTTCTATTTCGTTTCATACTCTGTATTTTGATAGTGAACAGTTTTGTTGCCTAGAATTCGACGAAACTAAATGTTTTAGACTTCATAAACCCTAATTCAAAAAAATTGGTGGTTACAAAATGTAGATAAGAACTACTGGAACGATTTTAATAAAATTTGAATTCCCATTTACAACGATAACAGTTCGATCGCAATAGTCTGGAACAGCAATACTGAAGTGGAATGGCAATCAAATTTCAAAACATTGGGCTAAGAGTATAAATAGAATATATTATTCCCGAACTCTCTAGTTTTAGAAATAGGACCACTACAAGTTTTTGTAAAATTCGACGTTACTCAAATGCTGTTTATTCAATCCCCGCAAACTTTATGTCATATAAAGGCCTTCATACGATAGAATTTTAAAGAAGGGCAAAATTGGTGAGAGTTTGAGCCAATAAAACAGTTTCTAACTTTAAGCTATGAAATGATAGAAGGAAGCACGGACTATTACACTCTTATTATTTATGGCTGCGGATCAGTAAAGTCTCTGAAAATGTTGCAAATGGCCTACTATTGTACGATGAAGTTGCCAGAAAACGAATTGTAGGCAGCTTTAAAGGCAACATTTTCCCCTGATTCCAAAAATATACTGTGTAAAATAAGCAAGTTAGAATTGCTAGAACCTTACTTGCAATAATGAGTGATACGCTTTATGCCCAGAACAATGACTAAGTTTCCTGTTTTATTTCAGGAAACATGGAAAATTCTCTGACAGTCGGATACAATAACAATGATTGCACTGGAGTTCCCTACAATTAGTAAGACGTGGAAACTTCGTATTCTTACAACGTTTAATGTCTACTTCTAAGCTGCAACTTCTGACATACCCTAAAGTGTTTCGAATTTACAAATAAGTACCGCGGTTGCAATCCATTTCAACTATGTTTGCTTAACGCTAAATAATAAACATCAAATCTCGACCGCCAGAATGATGAAAATGAAACTTTTATGAAGGTCTGATTCAATAGCTACAAGCTTTAGCACCGAAAATTAGCTGCTCCCCCCTATTTTTGTCTTCCTTGGTGTTCTTCTACGTTTGTAAAACTTAATACCTCCGTAGATGAACAGTGTTTGTGATACAGAAAAAGTAAGCTTACAGAAGTACACAGTCTAACGACCTAAAACTCAGATATGTTCTACTCAAAGCGATGGGCTTAGAAGGCCCGTAAAAGCTCCAATAATGCAGAAAAAAAATTCTTAAGTATGGGAAGGTTACAGCGAAATTTCTCATTCTTTTTTTGTTAATATTTTTTTCCGAATTGATACTGTCATTCGCTTCTAATTTTGATTTCTCTACGAACTTTTTGAATACACCCTATAAAATTCATTCGAATTTGTAACTAATTATACTAACTATAATTTTGAAATACTGTGTAATAAGACAAGCCATAAAAAATAACCAATTTTGAATAAGATTCTTTCAGCATCTATAAATGTTCAAAACACCAACTCTTGAATAACAAAAGCATTTAAAATATTGGCTAAAAAATTATCTTCCTCTATTTAAATTTTGAAAATTGAAGTTTTTAAGCGGGAATCAAACGCAAATTGCTTAAAAACCGCCATTAATGCATTTCCATATTTTCGTTTACTTTTAAAGTACTTTTTCGTAGCAATTCACACCTGGACAAACTTAACATTTAATCAATCTACAAACGTATTTAAATATTATCGTCCATGGAATGTGTCCTTAAAAATATAGCCGCTAATCACCCATGCGAATTGTAATTATCACCTCTCGCTATCTATTATTTCAGCATAACGACTAAATTATGGGACACGCAAGTTGTACCAGAAATAACGAGGCAGCTTGCGGACGACAATAACTCAAAAACACTTTATTGCCGCGGTAACACAATCGCAATAAATATAAACACGAAAATCCACTCTTTTTTATTCCAAATTTCCGCTCATTTTCATTAGTTTTAATGACGAATAAAAACTTAAATTAAATTTACATAACTATGACGGTTCCATTAATAAAATTAAGGTAATTTTCACGCAAGGGCGTGCGTATTGATTTCCAATACACAAATTAGCGAATTGTAATTCTAGGTTTAATTTAAATTGATGTTTAATATCGGTCGTTATAATCGAACTCGCACGGACACAATTTTTCATTAATACAAACAAAAACCACACGAAATATTAGTAATGTCGTTCTGGCAGGTTTTAGCAGTATATCAATATTATTAGGTAACGTATAGGTTCATAAAGTTTAATTTTTGCAGTAACTGTTACAACAATTTTGTCCCTTTGAGGCTATTTAAGCTCAACATTTTTAATAAAAATCATAATACAGCAAAGATCCATTAATTATGTTTTATTACTACAATAAAATGACATGAAGAAGAAAAATGGCACTTGTGAAAGGGTTTTGATTGAATTCGCTTGCTTCGTAAACACATTCCGAGTTTCCAGATTGATAAACGCCCCATAACATTACCTGTAGATTACCACGACGACAGTCGACAAGCAATATAGTTGGAAAATGTTAGGGAAATTCAAAAGCAATCCCCAATAAGCGACGCAAGTTATATTCGTAAGCTCGTATGTAAAGCAGCAGCCTTAGAGTAAGAATGTAGCCAGCGTCGTGGCGCCGACTGCAGACGCCCGCCGTCTTCATGACGACGCCTCAGCATACATGACGTATAGATTTACTTGAGTGGTTATCCCCGCGACGAATCTAAAATCACAGCATCAGCAAAACATAACTCCCAGAAATATGGTTGTTGGTGCACGAAACATGTCCTCTCATAAATTGTGCCGGAAAAGTTGAATAGTTTTAGGTTTTCCTAATCGAAAAGACAGGGGTCGTAAAACAAAATGGGTTGAATTCGGCGAAGAAAACAGTTTTCAGGCAGGACAGCTATAATAGATTACATGGTGCGGTAAACAGAAAAATAAATAATTGTCTGAAGTAACGGGGCGCCTGGAATCAATGTCGCCAAACGCCATCAAAACGTAAACAAACTTTTATTCCTTTATTCATTTATTCGGGTTCTTAATGTAGGGAAAAACTGCATTCAGTAAATAGTTTGTAAAGTTTCCGCTGTTTCCTCCATAAACAAGAAATGAGGGACACATCATGACTCCTCGATAACCAACTGTTACAAACAACAAACCCGGAATACGCCGCCTAAAATTTACTTCAACATACATAAACTTTGACATCTAATAAAAGTTTCAGCAACACCATACAATGCTGTATGTACATAAAATGCGAGTGAACATTTTAATTTATGCAAAAGTTTTGGTGTATAGACCCCCACTTTAACGTTGATAACACGTTTATACGAAGTTCAACGTTTGTCTTTGGAATTATAACGCAAATAATGGTGCTACGAAATGAGGTAATGCGTTTAGTCCATATTTGTTTATTAAACCGGATTACTTGAGATTAACATGGTTGTAAAAACGATTATTTGGCTAACTATGTAAATATAGACGTTTTAGTACAGAGGGAAAACGATTTCATTAGGGAAGTTATATTCTTGAGAAAATCATCATATGAACTTTGATTTTTGTCAAACATGAGGCAAAGGGCAATTTAAAAATCATAAATCTCAGCTACGTACAGTAACACTAAAAGTTATCCCAGAGCCTTTGGAAAATACTGCTGATGCGTAATGGACAACTTAAACCATATTATAAATAATAAAATTGCAAAAAAAAATATTAATATGAAAAGTACATAAAGCATATTGCTAATAGTAGTTTGCTTTTCAAAGACCTCTGACAGACCGAACGTATTATTACAGAACAGTAGTAGTAGTACATGTTTTTGCGTTACTCTCGATTATGGAAATATATTGACCAAGAAAAAGTGAAAATAAATCCAAATCATTTATAGAAAAGATGGGAAAAAGAAAACATGTTAGCAATATAACTGAGAAAAGTGTGAAACAAAACGAGTAATAACGGGAGACCATAGGAACAGAAAGGAAAATGTAACACACAAGAACAAAACACAGTAGAGAGTAGTGAAAAGAGAGAAGCAACAAAACAGATGAAAAAGTAAGGAATGAAGAGACAACAACGCAAAAACATTTGAAAACAGGCAAACCCATAAAGGAATTTTCTAGACGAGAAACAAACGGGACAGGATGTATATGTACACGAAAGAGAAAGACAAAAGTAATCGTGGGACAAGGCAAATACAATATAACAAAAATATGTATATTAAATAGAAGCAATGTAGTAGGGACAGAGGGGATTGGGAAAGGAAAAAATGATCATGGCAGTAAGATGGAAGAAAACAAAAGTAATAGAAAAGAGTGGAGGAAAAAACTAAGCAATGCAGAGGGTCCGGGGTGAGACGAAACAGTAGAGAATCAATAAGCTGATGCTACTTGATAAGAGGAACAGAAAATATAATAAGATAAGAAATAGAAGCACTGTACAGACGTGAAAAAATCAATGATATTGAAGAAAGAAAAGTATGGGAAGGACCAAAACAATGCAGTTTCTGGTAGGTAGAAATTTGAAGGCGAAGGAGTAAATAAGGGAAGATCAATCGAAGGAATTTACTTTGAAAATACTTATAAACAAATGATATATGAGAAAGTAGTGAAAATATAGAAATAGGAGATATAGCAAGTAACAGATTAAAAACCGAAAGATGAATGGAAGTAAAACTTTCAGTTGGAGAAGGGATGGTGACGGCAGAAAGTGATGCAGTAAAGGGGAAATAAAAGGAGATAAAAACGGGCTATTAATTAAAAAGTGTAACAAGAAATTAAGCAAATGAACACGCTAAATAGCAGACTAAGACAGACGATAAACAAGAGTAATACTATAATGAAGAACGGGGGGGGGGG
>JABXWE010051003.1:0-17005 GCA_014611495.1 Limonius californicus | reverse complement strand
GAGAATAAAACTTGCCGTCGTTGACACACAATATTTATGTTAAAATGACTGTGTGGTCAAAGGCGTAAAGTTTACAGGAAATGATAGCATAAAATTAGCGTCGGTATATAATTAATGCTAAACAAACAGTGGCTTCAGTCACTGTTAATATTTTTTTTATCGATGTAACAACAAAGTCAATACGTTTGAATTTTGCAAGATACGCGTGCCAAGCCGAAAGTTACTTTCCACAAGCACAAAACTTGGTAGTTTTTTACCTTTCGTGGATGAGAAGGCTTCGCACAAGATCAAGGTGTCGAATCCATGTAGAAACGGGAAGAAAGGGGTGGTTGATCCTGGGAGATGTTAACTTCGGCGATGCCAGACAGGGCTATATCCGAATAATCGAGGAGATCAACCCCCTGAGCGGCTCTATTTGATGGGGGCAAACTGCTGTCAACGATGTCAGGTGATGGGCAGACAAGCGAAATTCTCGAGAACGACGGAACGAACCAAAAACCAGGCACAGCACTTGTACGATTTATTTATTTATTTATTTCCCTTTAACCTCACAAAGATCCGAACTAAGTTCGCAGGAACAATTATAAACTTTAATTGTCCAAAACCAAGGCGTATCTTTTTGCTATCGCTAAAATCTTTATCCGACGGTTCAGTCGATTAACGTTTGCCCTGTAGCAAACAAAAAAAACGGTAACATAATACGATAGCCCACGCCGCGAGGAAAAGGAGAAAAAACGATCTGCCGGTTCACCCTCTACTCTCGAAAGTCTGACTTTCACTGACTTTAAAATGCAATCGGAACCTGCACTTCCCCTCAAAAGATTGCGCAACATAACGAAATGTTCGGGAATGTTCTGGAAAATACGTCTCAATGCTTCTGAATGGTACTATTGTACAAACGAAAAACAATTCTTGGAAATATTTTTGTTCGGCAGAAACGGGATTACAAAAGAAAAAACCTTGGGACTCGTTTAACATAAATAAAATTCTGTACGGGGAAAAATATAAACGAAATTATAAATAGTGCTAAACCTGACGGAAATTTAAAATCCGAACGCTAAAACGAAGCTTAAATTACTATGAAGCGGCACAACTAAATTAGGGAATTAATCCGTACTATGAAGCGGCACAAAAATAACATAACACGTTCCACATCGTTATAACCACATTTTCTTTATAATTTTCTCCATTACCTTTTCTCATATTGAAAGCCCAATCTTTCAAAATGGATGCTATCATTTCAGTGGAAATTGATTCATTTAGTACATAGTTTCTTTCACTACAAAACGTAAGAAATTGTTTCCATACGTACTTTTTTGTTTTCACTGTATTATGAGGCTCAGTATTTCGTATACTTTCGTCTATTGAATTTAATGATAAATCTCCGAATCGACTCATTTTTGAACAGTTATTGATAAACGTCAAAATTTGACGGTCCTGTTAGTTTGTGTATTGTTGTATATTGATGTCGATGTGGTTACTATGGAAATTAAATTATTGTAAAATTTTCGATTGGTAGAGCTACTCTATGTATAATCAGGTATTATCGAAATCATACAAGGTAACTTAACTTAATTGATCGTTCTAATTGGTTGAAAATTATACGAAAAAAATAATCATATTAATAATAATAAGAAAAAAAAATGTCCACACACAACAAAAAGAGACGTGCTACTACTGTATGCGCATTAATTTATACCGAATTTATTGCAAAACAGCAAATAATAATAATATGCTTTATTATCTCAATAGCTACATAATAACATAACAACATTGCACAAATGGTAACATTGGTAATATGAAAAAAGTAAAAAATCCCATACTATGTGGCAGAAACAGTGGTTAAGTGAAAAAAGGCAGAAATACAGTGATATGAAACTTTTAAAGGAATTAAGGGAAGACGATCCCGATGACTTTACAAATTATTTACGAATGGATGCTAATACTTTCGATGAACTTTTGAACCTGATGAAGCCTTCATCATCATCATTATCATTTTTTTCGGTGTTTTCGGGAGGGCTATTTATATTTTCTATACTGTCTGTCGGCATTTCTTGATCCGTTGTAAAAAGTAATAAGTCATAATACCAGAGCCTCAGAACGTAAATATCGTCAGCTGATGTTCCACTTCTCCTAGAATTTATGACTTTTTTAAGTTCCTTGCGAAAGGGACCGCGAATGGATTGAATTTTTTTGGAAATGGTGTCGCGACCACTTTAAGATTGTATTTTTTGCTGAGTTCTATTAAATCATCGTAGCCAGCATTTTGTAAATTTCTTTTGACATATTCTTTGAATTTCACCTTCCACAAAGCCGTATGCTGCCTAGATATTCCTATAAATTCAGTAAGATACTGTTTGTCATGTTGACGCTTCTCTTATAACTGAACACAACTACAACATTTCGTAAAATCTTATCATACTGTTATGTCTATGGGCCCGGGACATGTTAAACCACACGAAAACCTATAGCGAGCAAAACTGGCGTGTGGCGTGGCGTGTGTTGGTCCACATGCACATACATTTTCTCCAGCACGCTTGGAGTTTGGCATTTTTTACCGCAGGAAAAAACGTGTGTCTATGCCCAGCTATTAATATCGGAAATGACCGATCGCAGCTCGCAGGTTCGATCCAGCATTCATTTACCCAGAGTTCAGACACTTTCGCGAACGCGGTACTTCCCTTATGTGGAAACAATTGTGAATATCTTTGTGTATGTTTGATGGTGAATACCGCCTATCATATTAGTGATGGATCAATTTGTAAAAGATCTTTTATCTACATGGGGGCTTTCGGAGCAACTAGAAAATGAGTTTAACAGTAAGTAACACCTAAAATAAATGTTTATTATCATCCTATTCTTCACATGTCGTTTGGCACTCTGTACTAATATGTTATATAGCTACATACAGATGGGCCATAATTATTTATAACAGCAATGAGTAGAAGTAGTAAAATGGTGATTGCAATGTGTAAGAAAGAGATGCATATAGATAACTGCAGTTCTAACAGGCGCCAACTCGTGGGTTGTTTTGTTTGCAATTCATTGTTTTGATTAGATTACGCGACACCCGTCTCTCGTTCTCTCTCTCCTTCTCTGTCTTACGTTTTTAACCCCATAGGCAAGACAAGAAACAGGTCAGGCAGCGGACGCCAAATTTGCGGCGCAATTATTTCTTATTTCTTTATTAACCCTTAAACACATACATCAGTTTTAGAGCCGTTTCACACGAGCCACTTTTCGTGGCGCTACTGTAGCGCTACTGTGACGTTTGCACGTGTGAACGATTTTGAATTTAGTAGCCGTGAGCGCGCCACAGAAGGAAGATGTCTAGAGTGGAGGAAGAAGTGCTTTTAGCACTTTTATTATTACGCCGTAGGAAGAAAAATCGGAAAAAACGAAAGTACTGGGTTCATCCATATGTAGGTGATAGATTATTGAAAGGACAATTTTATATATCTTTTCGAGATTTAAAACAAAACGAAATCAAGTTTTTTAACTGTTTCCGCATGTCCACCCGTTCTTTTGAAGAACTGCTTGAATTACTAAAAGAACCCTTACAGAGGAGAGACACCAACATGAGATTATGTATTCCACCAGAAGAAAAATTAGCGGTAACACTGAGGTAAGAAACTTTTTTTATTTATTACATATACATAATATTACAAAAACTCTTTTATAATTGAACAAATGATGTGCCTGAACAACCAGATAAATTGGACTCGTGACTTGAACCGGGGGAGGGAGATGGTTGGAGATAAGGGAATTGCTGGTTTTGGTGATGCTGCACATAATTATTATGTTGCTGGAGAAAGATGTTCGCTGGATTACGTTGCCACTTTCTTATGACATGAAGAATTTCTGTCTTTACATCTAATTTCAAAACTTCTGGAATTTTCTTAATCTCTTTGACCAGTGAAAGTAGAAATAATCCGTCTTCATCGTCTTCACCATTATTAACCTTACTGTCATCTTGGGCTAATCTTTTTGCCATTATTTCCAATAGCTTTTCTTCTGCGGTCTCTTTTTTCTTTCTCTTATTGGGCACACGCTGGATAATTGGCTCGGTACAAGAAGTAGAAGGAAGATTTTCAGGAGTATCAATAGTGTCATCAAGATCTTGAGTAAGATCTTGTTGCGTTTCTTCCTCATCGACACCCTCCACTTCTTCTAGATTTGAAGTAGTGCTTCTGTTTGAGACAGCAGAACGTAGAAAACTCAGCTGCTCACAATATACATATTTTTTTCTATGTTTTTTACCTGTCCCTGATTTGAATTCTTTCTTTTGGGCATTTATTTCTCTGCTAAACGAGTCTCGTAAACTCTTCCACTTGCGTTGTAAATTTCTAACTGTAATAAAATTAACACATAATTATTACAGTATTATTTATAACACAATGTTTAGATTCATATTTGTATTTCAACCGACTAATAATTTGTTTTAGGTATCTAGGAAGTGGATGTACATTTTCTGATCTTCACCTAACCTACAGATTAGGAATATCTACAGTATCAAAAATTGTTAATGAAGTATGTACAGCAATATGGTCGAAATTGAAAGCAATCTGCATGCCTGGACCATCTAAAGAAGAATGGAGAGAAATAACAAATGGTTTTAAGACACGTGCAAATTTCCCAAATTGCATAGGAGCCATTGACGGGAAGCATATAAGAATTGTAAAACCAATACATAGTGGCTCCTTGTTTTATAATTATAAAAATTATTTTTCATTGCTTTTATTGGCAGTTTGTGATTCCAATTACCGTTTTACTTATATTAATGTTGGATCTTATGGAAAGTGCTCAGATTCGGCAGTCTACAAAGACTCCATTTTCCACAAAAAATTAATTACAAAATCACTGAATATTCCAGAAGATACGCCTCTTGTTGACACTGAAGGTTCTCCATTATTGCCACATGTTCTAGTAGGAGATGAAGGGTTTGGATTATCGTTAACATTGCTACGTCCGTTTGGTGGAAAGAGTTTAACCAGGAAAAAGAAAGTCTATAATTACCGGTTGTCAAGAGCAAGACGGTATATAGAATGTTCTTTCGGGATTTTAGCCAATAAGTGGAGAATTTTTCACCGGCCACTTAACATATCCCTCCAACTTGCAGAAGACATTGTTAAAGCGTGCTGTATACTTCATAATTTTGTGAGGGTAAGAGATGGGTATAATTTTGAAGATACTCTAACTATAGCGGGATTTGATGACATGCCAAGAAACACTGTTCCAGGAGGAAGAACAGCCAATGATATTAGAGATAAATTTGCGGATTATTTCGTATCACCTGCAGGGGAAGTACCTTGGCAATACAATAGAATTTGAAAATATTGTGTCATGTGCTACCGTTATATTTTGTTTTAACTTTGCCGAATTATTGTCAAGGTAGTTTAGTTACAGATGTTTTAAGTTAAAATACATATTTTTTTACTCTTACCAATTTCATTTTTCTCAGATGTTGTTTTGTCTTGAAAATTGGGTACACATAGTTCACATACTTCATCCCAAGCATTTTTTTTATCATGTTTATTAGAATACTCTGGAACACGTGGATTCCAAATTGCTTCTCTATTTTCAACCTCCGTTATAAATAGTTCTGTATCAAACTCCTCCATACTTAGTAAATTCTATAAAAATTCGAAATATTTTCAAAGTTTTCAACGTCGTTGCACGAAAACTTCTGTTACCTTTGCTAACTCAAGCGCGACTGAAGCCCACGTGTGAAGCTGTTAATATGATTACAGGTACTGCTTATTGTGGCGACACAATTTGTGGCGCGTTTTTCAGCGAGACCGGCTACTCAATTGCCACAAACGCGCTGCATATTGGTGGCGCGTCTGTAGTGTGGAAAATATCATTTAAATGCATTACTCTCCAAAAGTTGCGCCACAGTAGCGCTACAGTAGCGCCACGAAAAGTGGCTCGTGTGAAACGGCTCTTACATACGAGCATACATACATGGGGTAAATAGTTACCCCATCACAAACAACACGGTAAAGAAGAGTTTTTTATTAATATTTCTAACGAAAACTAGTTTATAACATTAATGAACATGTTTTATTACAAACTACAAGAATTACAAACACCAACCCTATGATCATTGCATACAGGTCTGTTACATTTCACACAACTAATTTTTGACTTGCGGTCCTTGCTTCTTGGTTCTTGGACACAAGTGGCATCTTCCAGATTTTTTGGATATTTTTTGTGGAACTTCTGGTGGTTCAGACACGATTTTGTTATTCAAAATTTCTTGTATGGATTTACGTAAGTTTTCTGGTAATGTCTTGTTTAATCGTTCTTGCATATATTATGGTCTAGCTAACTGAAGACCAAGTTCATTCAAAAACGTTTTCCTTACAATTTTTTGTTGTGTCTTTGCTAGATTGAGAATAACAAGTGAATTAATTCCTGCTTGGTCTAACATACCGTAAAAATATCGCAACGGCCATCTACGTGTTCTACGTGCAACGGTATAATTGTGGGCTAGTTGATCAAATGTATCAACCCCTCCCTTTGTGGAATTGTAAAATTCTATTATTTCAGGCTTTTTGGTTTCCTCATTTACAGCTTTTGTTGAATGCATGGTTGATAATAAAATAACAGATTTGGACTTTTTAGGTGTGAATGACACTATAGTTTGTTTTTCGCTGAAGGCAAATTGTGAAAGTAAAATTTCTTTTTTCTTATGTGGTAGAAAAGAAGGTGGAATTTCTCTCTTATTGTGACGTAATGTAGCCACAATTGTAAGACCGTAATTTTTTAGCATATCGTCGGCTAGTGGAATTGATGTAAAATAATTATCCATAGTCAAATTCCTATTCGTACTATGAATAGGAGATGACAATTTTTTTACTATTTCGGTTGCTAATGGCCCTTGATTAATTCTGTCTTCTTTCCCAATATATGGCGATGCATTCACCATATAAAATGTTCTACTATCGCACATGCTGTATACTTTTATGCCATATTTATCTGGCTTTGATCGAATGTATACACGAAAAGGGCAGTGTCCCCTAAATCCAAGTAACTGTTCGTCGATTGTACAGTATTCGTGAGGTACATAGCTTTTACTACAGTTACTGATAAATATTTCCCATATCTCGCGTATTGGAGCAAATTTATCTTCGCGATTTCTAATTGTTTTGTCATCAAATCGTAAACACGAGAGCAGAAAGTTAAATCGTGTCTCACTCATAATCGATACATACATTTTTGGACCCTGCTTTGAAAACATATCTCTTACAGAAAAGTGGGCATCTTTTCGAGCACCCGATATATAAAGCAGCCCTATAAGAGCCAAAATCTCATTGGTGTCGGTGCTTTGTATGTATCTGGTGTCTTCACGATAATTTATTTTCTGCCTCTCAATTTCTTGATTTGTATACTTTACAATATTGTCTATTATACTGTCACCAAACAAAACTTTCCAAGCTTCCAGTTCATTTGTCACACTCTTAGCTTGACCACGTAAACCAGGCAATTTCAAAACAATATTCCTACTTGCTGTTTTTGTTTTAGGAGCTTCTCTTTGGCACCATTTAAATCCATTTTTTCCTAAAACAATATTATTTGGTCGTTGATCATCTGTGTCATCCACGTCCAAAATCTCATCCTCCGATATTTCGCTACCATACTCTGAAATAACTTCAACATTATCTTCAGTTTCACTAATATTTTCCTCTTCTGATTCGATTTCGTCGAACCATTCTAGTACAGTGCTCTCAAAGTTAGCGTCTGTCGGTTTTACCGTTCTGTTTCCGGACATTATCTAAATTAAATTTTATTAAGCATCATAATTTTATACAACATTTACACATACAGGGGTAACTAGTTACCCCAACATACCTGTAACACACGAATCAATAAACAAATATAAAAATCACTTTTAGTACGTATAAGTACATAACCTCAAATGAGTATACTGGGAGCAACAACGCTACCAACCTTTGATAACTAAAATTAATACGGTGTTCAAATTTTCGTGAGGTAACAAATTACCCCTGTATGCGTTTAAGGGTTAAGAAACGTAATATTTATGTACCGACCAGTAAGCTACAGTTCGGTATAATCCAAAGTAATGTTACAGACGCAAAGCTTTATATCATGTTTTCATAGCTTCTAAAGCGAAGTAGGTAAATTCATAATAATTATTATAGTCAACGGGTTTGAATTTTGAAGATTAAACACTAGTTGCGAATGTTGTTTTAATATAAAATAAAAAGTTTAAGTATAATTATCCGCAAAGTTTATACTGAAAATGTTCAACCGTTTTACAGGAAATGTAATCGATGAAGAATCGTTTAATTTGCTTGAGGAAACGGCCATTAAAGACGTAATACCTACCAATTTTGGGACTGAGAAAGAAGTTTTTGATAAAATTCACAGAATATAAAAATGTAATCAGGGTAAAACATACATTTGTTTTGTTGTGACTGTAGTTATCGTTTATTGATGTATTATTAGGCTTGCGAAAAAGTACCCATCGTATCACCGTCGTCTTCCGAGGATACACTGTCTTGTAGTACTTCGTCTTTAAATGCGTCTACAGGTGAAGCGAGCGAAGAATCAGATTCTGAACAATTAGCTATTTTGCCAGGTAGTGGTAGATATACAGGGTGTCCTTTAAATGCCTTAAAAGCTTCAGGTAGAATTTTTCCTTTATGAATGCTTAACACAAATCTTCAAAAAAAAGTAGGTATTTGGAGCTTAGTTTTCTTGTACGAGAGTGTTAAAGTTCATATCTTTAAAACAGAATTTCATGGAAACAATAACGAGAACTTTAATGTTGCACGTATCTGCCGATAAGTGACTGACTGCCACTTGATTATGTAAAGATTAATATTGAGTTGACGCTCTAGTTGCTCTTCTGGAAGTACTGTTAAAAATGATAAATTTCGTAAATACTACATTTGACAACAGTGCAAGGCCATGGTATTGTGATGAAAATAAGAAAATTTGTTTTTCGACATTTGTCAAAATCTTTGATTTACTTATCGGCCTACTAATTAAATTCTCCATAATTGCAAAGACATCGTCAACGTTGCCAAGTATAATATTCTTTAAGTGTCTCGTGTGAGGAAACTAAGCACTATAGGAAGTTCGTGTTAGTGTTTTTGAGGACTGTATTTCTTACAGAAGAGTGCTACCTGAAGCTTTTAAGGTATTTAAAGGACACCCTGTATAACCTCGTAATGCACTATGTGTTTAACGTGATAAATACATTTCATCAGCTCTAATTATCTAGAGAATTTTAACAATGTCTTTTTATACTTTAATATAAACAATTTCTTAATAAAAATACCAAGGTATTTGTTGGTTTGAATTAATTAAAGACGTCACTAAAATGCTCATGGATAACTACAGCTGAAATTGATTTGATCACATATATGTGTAATATTAAGTATAAATCTTTCTCCTCGTAGGATTGCATCCTTTACATTATCCAAAGAAAGCTACTGTTGGGGTGCCCTATGTTTAGAGTCAATATGATAACGTATGTCAAATTATTGCAATATCTATAAATAAATTTTACGCTAGTTTAAATATTTATTACAGGAATTAAGAAGGCTTCTGGATACAACAGATGACAGAAAAGTAATTATATCCGGCTACGGAGCAAACAAAACGTTTTTGCGGTCAAAGCTATGCCACCTAATCATAAAAAATGAATTAAAAAAACGATTTCTCAAAAGGGTAACTTTATTACTACCTACTCAATAATTCGGTGAGATTATATTTAATGTTTTATTAGGATTTCCTCCAGCCGCTTTAGAGAGCTAGCCATCCAAATAAACAATATATTTATCCACGAAGATACGGAAATCTACTACGTGCCCTACGTGGATAACCCGAAGGGCAAACCAAAAGCAGCACGCGGGAAACTTTATTCCACATATATTTACATGAGACAAGGTTTTAAAAGATTAGGACTTATAAGTAAAGACGACGAATCTCAAATTGTCGACGAAGCTTTCGGTGAAAGGACGAGTACGTAATAATAATATATACCAAAACAAATGTTCTATGCTTATTGAAATATTTTTGGTAGTTCCAGAAGACGTTGAACTGGTCGCAGAGGATGTTCAATGGCTCAAACATAATAGTCAACCATTTACTGAAAAATGGAAAAATACGACATGGTTTAGAATTGACAATTTTCCAAACACCATTGATGAGTATTTTAAAACCTACTCGGGACTTCAACAACCACTAGGATATACACTACTAGACGAAGATATCAAAAATTTATTTGGGGGAAAGTTCAACAACTTTTTAAATAAATGGTCTGCAATATCTCCAAAAATTATTGAAATTACTTCGAAAAGAAAATATTCTTTCCTTGGTAAACAAATTACTGAGTATACGGAAAACTGGACGAACAACTGAAAGAGGTAGTGGTTTAAATTTAAATATGTATATAAATAAAATTTTATTATTGATAATATTTCAGATGAAATTTTTGCTCTCACCATTTTACCGTTACTGTTGGGAAGCGCTAACATAAAGAGCAAAGCTCCTGGAAAACACTGGACGCCCTCAAAAGTAGAACTACTTAAGGGATTTATACTTCAGATTAAAGTTAGTGTCTGGCGTTTAAAATGGACCTAAAATTAATTTAAGCATATTTGTAAGGATATTTCCGAATTGGAAACTAGTCTTCTACAAAGAGAAGCAAAATATTCTCAGCGCAAGTTAAGTGCTCAGTCCATTCCAGTGATTGTGGGCAACAACTTCAGTGATTTGGTGGCCCATTATGTCTGCATCGATAAAATAAGGTATAAAGTTGATATTGTGTTCAAGACGGTTGACCTTTGTTTTAAGGTTTATCATACCCTCAACGCGGAATATCCAAAGGAAGTTGATTCTTCCTGGATCTTTTTGCAAAATTATATTTACGATATTAGCACTAATTATGATAGAAAGTATGTAGCAGTTGCATCTTTAATCAGCAATATCAAAAGGCTTTACGAATATTAAGTATTTGATATTAAAAACCAGTTTTATATTATATATTATTCGTTGTCATATAGGCGAGGCGTGTCTTTGTTTTTCTTTCTTTGCAAGTGTGTTATAGAATATTCAAAACCAAAATGTTAACGTGCTTCTACTGCTCTGCAGTTTTTAAGTGTGTTAAAACATTTACAAAACATTTTAAGTTCAATCACAACTTTCTTGATCAGTTTTCGTGCGGGGAAAAAATTGTTATAGAGTGTATTCAACTTTCAAATCTTTCATTAGACATAACAAACAGCATGTAAGCCTAAAAGCCACTATTGGTATTGAAGATACCACCCCACTTCCTGAAAAAGATGTTGAAACTGCTAGTCAAACTCATTATCAGTCTGATATTTCAAACTCTTTAGAAACTCGTGATGATGAGGACTTTTATGTTAAATGTATTAACTTCAAAAATAAATTTCACAATGACATTAAGTGTTATATATCAGAAATGTATAATAATCCATTGGTGCCTCGAAATTTTATACAATACACTATTAACAAAACATAAAAATATTTTGCAGTGATAATTTAAGGTATCTGAAAGATTTCGTAGTTGCAGTATTTATTAGTATCGATTGTAGCGAGGAGAATATTAAAAAAGTCGCTGAACTTTTTAAGATTTATGAAGATGTTTTCAGTGGTGTAGAAACAGAGTATAAACGCTTTCAATTCTTTGAAACCTGTGGGGAATTCGTACCTTCCAGGGACATATTGATAGGGCATCGTAACACTTTCAAAAAATCAAACGATGAACAGATTGATTTAGTGCAGTCTTTCTTAAAGTGGGCGATAACGTCCCTTGTGGGCGCTGGAGGCTTTCAGGGGGGCGGCAGAAGGCTCAGAGAAAATTAGGGGGCGTTAAGGCGGTCGAGGGGGGCGAGGGCAATGCTGCATGAATTGACGCCTGTTCTAACTTGCTCAGTACGATTTCGGTCACACACACGAGTAATTGCATGTTTATCCTATTCCTGTCGGTCCTGTCCTTATTTGTCAAAAAACATTTTCAAATGAAGCGATGAAGCTTTCTAGGCTAAAAGATCATAAAATGCACTCGGATAAGAAAGACAAAGATGTGGCCTATTTTCAAGACCTGGAAAAGACGTACGTAGCTCAGCCAACTATATCAAAACTTTTTTCAACAGTTTCTAAGCAAGATGATGCCGGACTTCGAGCTTCGTACGATATCTCATTGTTAATTGCTAAAACCGGCAAACCACACACTTTTGGGGAAGATTTAATTTTACCGGCAGTAAAAGATGGAATAACAACTGTGCTTCATAAACCAGCGGCAAATATTATCGGAAAAATTCCTTTGAGCAACAGTTCTGTGCAAAGACGAATTGATGAGATGGCTGAAAACATTGAAGAATCATTGTGCAATCATCTGCAGACTTACCGATTTTCAATTCAGTTGGATCAGTCCACTTTACCAACTAATGAAGCATTGTTGTTGTCATACGTGCGGTTTATCAAAAATGAGAAAATATGTCAGGAACTATTATTTGCTAGAAATTTAGAGACAGATACAAAAGGAGAAACCATATTTAATACACTGGAAAAGTTTTTTGACGAAAAGGAAATTTCTTTGAAGAATATTATGTCAGCTACTACTGATGGCGCTCCGGTTATGATAGCGCGAAATCTGAGTGAACACCTGCATACCTCACTGCAATATGTTATCAGAGCAGTTAATAAAATCAGAAGCAACTCACTAAATGACAGATTATTTAGTCAGCTTTGCGTTGCCAATGATGAAGATTTCAACCGCTTGCTGCTTCACACAGAAGTGCGCTGGCTATTAAAAGGTACTTGCCTGACTCGATTTTACAATCTGACTCTGTGATAGAGTTCCTGGTAAACAAAGACACATAACTGCGCGACAACCTCATCACATCAAAGAATGGTATTGCGTACATGACAGATCTGTATAAATTGTTTAATGATGTGAATCTCCAGCTTAAGGATACCACTTAAACTTGATTAAAACAAAAAATGTCGTTGCTGCTTTCGCATCCAAACTACTATTATACAAGAGAAATATCGGCAGACGTGAATTTAATAACTTCGCTAATTTCTCAGCAGTATCATTCAACAACGACGACTTGCCTGTTTACTGTCACACTTGGAGAACCTCCACAGTGATTTCAAGGAAAGATTCCAGGGCATTTTAAACATGGACATACCAGACTGGGTGTTGGATCCTTTTTGAAATATCAACACAGTAGGATCATCCCAGTTGGAAGAACAACTTATAGAACTGACAGCAAACGAGGAATTAAAAATTAAATTCAAGAATGGCTACCTAGAATTTTGGCTGCAGCCAATCCCACAACTGTACCCTGGATTATGGTCGATTGTTCAACGATTTTTAATAGCATTCCCATCGTCGTATTTGTCTGAACGTGGATTTAGTGCTGTAGCAACGTTGCTAACTAAAAAGAGAAATCGGCTGCATGTTACTAAACGCGGCGACTTACGGTTGTTTTTAAGTAAATTCGAGCCTGATATTAACAAACTCGTTAAAGTGCATCAGATTCATCCTTCACTAGATAAGTTTTAAATTCAAAGCTTTCTTTTAATTAATGTTAATAAAAATACTTCTAAATATGATTAAGTATGCGTTTTAATTGCTCTCATTGAAAAATTCTTCTTTGAACTCAGAAATAGGATATGGACCATATACTATCTATCCTATCCGTATCATATGGCACGTTTAAAAATAATATTTGCAATAGCTGTTTTTAAGACGCGCAACAGATGGCAAGTTAAAAAATTTTGGGGGGCTCTAGAAAATTTTTTATTCTCAAAGTGGGCGGTGGGCGAAATAAGTTTGAGAACCCATGATTTAGTGTTAACCCCAGTCTTATGTAAAATGATTCCTCTTAGAAATACATTTAAAGCCTTACTCGAAAAGCCTGGTGTATTTACCGCCATTCAAAATAATGTAGCACAAATACAATCTTCTCAAACATTTATCAATTTTATCCAAGGTAAATTATGGAAACAAAAAACACAAAAGTATGTAGAAATTATCAAATCGTGTATCCTTTGTTTGTATTTTTTGACGATTATCAAGTAGGGAATACTTTGGGATCCCACTCTTCTGCCAATAAGTTAGGAGCGATTTACGTGTCGATACCTTGTCTACCACAAAATTTATTTCCATCTTTGGGAAATGATTTTCTTTTTGGTATGTTCTACTCAAGTGATCGGAAAAAATTTGGAAATCAATTGTTTTCCAAATTTATTGAGGAATTGAAATGTTTACAAGAACATGGGTTGGAAATTAAAACTAATGGTGATGATGCGACGAAAATATTCTTTAAGTTGGGTCTTATTATAGGCGACAACTTAGGTATTCACTCCATACTAGGTGTAATGGAGAGTTTTTCATCGAGTTATTGTTGCAAGTTTTGTTTAAAATGAATAAAAGCGACTCTAAGATAACCTGTTCTGAAAACAAGGACATTTTAAGAACTCCAGATAACTATACTGCTGATTTACTTTTAAGCAATGTAACTGCTACCGGAATTAAAGATGCATGTATTTGGAATACATTACCTGATTTTCACTGTACTTCAAATTATATGGTTGACATTATGCACGACGTACTGGAAGGAATTTGCAACTATGATTTAACTGCTCTTCTCAACGTTCTGGTATTCGACTTAAATTTATTTTCACCTCCAATGTTAAATAATTGCATAACATCTGTTAACTCCGAAACTGCCCTTTCTAATAAAATATCGACTATAGCTTTAGAACATTTTAAAAACAAAATTCGAATGTATGCCAGTGAAATGCTAAGTTCTAGTAGGTACTTGGGTTTAATAATTGGTAATCTAGAAATCTGGGAGTTGTGGATGACTCTCATAGAGATGATGGATATTATTACATCACCTCATCTGCAGTTTTCTGAAGGTAAAAGATTAAGAATGGAAATTGAAGATTACCTTCAATTGGTGGTTAAATATTTTAAATTTTTGAAACCGAAACACCATCACATGGTCCATTATAGTTTAGTGTTTGAAATGTCAGGCCCTTTGGTCAACTTTTGGGGAATGCGAATATGAACAGACACATAGAGAGAGCAAGCCGATTTCTAAGGTTTCAGGTTCATTAAAAAATATCATTTACACATTGGCTACTAAATCGCAGCTCAAACTATGCCATCAGTTATTAAGCCCGTTTAAGAAGGCATTTACATATAAAAAATACTTGATATTGATCATACTGATTATAACGTTTTTTTCCCCACTTTACCTAAAGACAACATTAATACGGTTAATGAAATAGAAATTAGAGGGGAAGTATATAAGGCCATTATTATTGTATTTTTAGATTATTCGGACTTACCTTCTTTCGGAATGATAGACACAGTTTTCATTGTAAATAAAAGTATTGTTTATTTTTCATATATTGTAATAAACACTGTATGTTTTAATCGTCATGTTCACTGTTATGAGATTTCTGTTCCCACTGAGATATCGAAAAAATTGTTTTTATATTCAGACCTACACGATTACACACCATGTTTGTCTCTTAAAAGGCAGGGGCAGGTTGTTCGTCAATCTCAAATATTGTTAATTTCCTAATGTTTTTAAATTTGGTTTAAGTATAGTTTTAAAGCTTTAGTATTGCTTTTCATATATTGTACTAAACACTCGCGATCGCAAACGTGCTATATTTTTAAAGGTATGCAGCGAAGAAGCGTATAAACTGATATTTAATCTGTGTGTGTCAGACCTGCCTGAGCGAAAAACATTCGACGAACTGATAGCATTATGCAGTAATCATTTTGTTCCAACAAAATCCCGTTTCCCGAATCGTTTTAATTTTTATACCGCCAGGAAGGCCCAAAATGAATCAATTTCGGACTGGAGCTGCCGTATACGAAATCTAGCGGCACATTGTAAATTTGGAACCTAATTAGAAACAGTGTTGATAGATATGTTTGTAATAGGATTGGGCAAAGGCCCGATTATGGATCGTTTATTCGAAGAAAAAGTGGATAAACTACCCCTTTCGAAACCAGTCGAGTTAGCCATTAGTAGAGAGTCCAGTCGTCAGTTTTTTGGAACTTCTGACGTGGAGCAACTTCAGATCAAAACGGAGATCGAAGATATTCATCGGGTTCGATCAGCATCTTCTCGTAGAGGAAATGGACCATTGCAGTTTCGGAGTTTCGGGTTGTAGTAAGAGCGTGCATAGTAATAAATGCAAGGTATGCGGCTTATCGAATCACACTGGTGAAAATTGTAAGTACCGCAACGCTAAATGTTTTTATTGTGGTAATAGTGGCCATGTGGCAAGAGTATGCTACAAAAAGAAAGAGCATAGTGATGTGTCGAACTATAATTTTTATGTTAGTGACGCGTCAAACGATAAACTCGAGGTTACGAATGATTTGAATTTGGAATCTTTATTTAATGTACAGTCGAATGGTTCTCGACTAATAATGCAAACATTATTGGTGGAGCACACTCCCATTGATTTTGAAATAGACACCGGAGCTAGCGTGTCAGTAGTATAAAAAAAATTGTGGAAGTCTGCTTTACCATATGTTAAGTTACAAAGTACTGATAAATGTCTAAAAGATTATACGGGTAACCAGTTTAGACCGGTTGGAGTGGCCAATGTTCAAGTTAAAATTAATAATCAGGAACGCAAATTAAAATTGTACGTTATAGATAATTGAGGGCCTCCACTTATGGGTCGTAATTGGTTATCTGAATTTGGTTTAGGTTTAGCTAATATAAATGAAATTTCTTTGGTAGATGGTGATACAGAATTGTCGCAATTAGTAGCAAAATTTAAAGATGTTTTTTCTAATGAATTAGGATTATTTAATAAGAGTTCTGTGTCACTATCAGTTAAGGACGGTAGCAAACCCAAATTTTGTAAACCGAGACCGCTTCCATTTGGAATGCGTAACGAGGTGGAGGCAGAGATAAACCGATTAGTAAGTGAAGGTATCTTGATTCCAGTAAGTTTT
>JABXWE010051000.1:0-13847 GCA_014611495.1 Limonius californicus | reverse complement strand
ATCATAAACACAGCCCCCCCCCTCCCCCGTGGAAATCCAGATGAAGTTACAAATGTTTGGGACAAAAACGAAATAACTGAAGTAGAAGCTAATGGGACTACAGTACATGTGAATTTTTAAATCACCCGTCAAAATCAAATTTCTGAATAGTTAGTACACAGTGGTAGATCGCTAATGATAATCAAAACCATAGGTCCCCCCCACTGAAAATCCCGATGAAGTTAAAAATGATTGGGATAAATATAAGTAAAGTAGAAGCTAATGGAACTAAATGGGAACTCTTAAATCATATGCAAAAATCAAATTTCCTGAATAGTTAGTACACAGTGGTAGAACGCTCATGGTAATCAAAAACATAAGTCCCAATCTGCCCCCTCCCCGTGGAAATCCAGATAAAGTTACAAATCTTTGGGACACAAATGAAATAAGTGAAGTGAAGATTTTTAAATCATCCGTCAAAACCAAATTTCATGAATGGTTAGTACAAAGTGGTAGATCACTAATGATAATAAAAAACATAAGTCCCAGTCTGCCCCCTCCTCGTGGAAATCCAGATGAAGTTGGAAATGTTTGGGACAAAAACTAAGTAATGGAAGTAGAAGCTAATGAGACTAATGTGAGACAATGAGATGTACAAGCAAGGTTACTAAAGCTTCAAAATTTAGACTCTTATTATAATCTGAAAAAGTAAAGTACATATATGCCGATTTACTCATTTTTGTTCAAGAAACAAGCATTCAAATTTAAATTTAAACAAAATCTTGAAATGACATATTTTTCAAATACTCAAATATTGGAAGCACGCCAATTCGACAGTCGCATACGTGAAAATTATTCGTCAACAGCCTTTTTGTCCCACGGCCGCTTTTCTGCCAGTTGCTTCTCCTCGGCGCACGGGGGGCCAACAGTTTAACGTCGCATTCGAACTATTGAGTTTCCAGATACGGTTAAGATCCCACGACTGCCAACCGGATTGGGGAATTGTGTATGGTGGGTTGTCGCACATTTTTATAGGCTGTGTGGTAATATTGTGGAATCGAACCCAAGCCGTAATCGACATTATGTACAGAATGTATGCATTATAATTATTGTTAAAACTTAAGTATACTATTTAGGTCAATTTATTTAGATTTTTTGATAGAAGAGGCATCCAAATAGCAATCTTCAAAAGGCAGTAAAGGTATTCAAATTGAAGATAGAAAGTTCGGACAAAACAATCTCTACATTATTGTGCAAAAAAAATCCTATCAAACAGCATGTTTAACTTTCGCTTTCACATGAAAATGTTTACCTAAGCTTAGTCTATCTATTTTGTATACTTTTGTTATTTTACTTAAACCGAACCACTCGTTTGGAAGATATCTATTGCTACAACATACAAGAAGAGGCTTTTCTTTTACAACTTTTTGGAACCATTGAATCTGTCAGATATTTATATAAAAATTCTAACAAGCATTTTCCAGCTATGGACTAAAATATTTATACCATACGATTCCAATAATTGTAAAATTCAAAGCAACTGGATAATATGGGTCAGTTCTACTGGTGTTGTTTTGGATTAATTTGTTATTGCTCGCTTTCAAACGTCACTGAAATATTCCGGAAGAAAATTAACTAGCATGGAAAAGTTAATTTAAAATTCTATAGACGCTTGAAGGTCGCCCATTTAACCTGTATAAATTAACACTATAAATGATGCAATTCGCAAATGAAGCATTACTGGATAGTTTTACCCAGTACACTACATTGTGCTTAATGAATAAATACACCTTTTGCCGATTTTTTGCGTTGTATCCACGTTAAATATTTAATTTAGCACATCATTTCAATGTTTTAGATTAAGTGGCAGACACATTGTAAACACACGGTCATGAAAAATAAATCTTTTAACTGTTTAATTAAATACTGAGAATTCATACAACACACGAATGACAATTCAAATACTATTTTTATTAGGTTTATTTAACTGATTCCAAGTCTTTGCTTACTTCAGACTAATCGTTTTTACACCAATTAAACTATACAGGGTGATGCTAAACATGTGAAAAACTTTAAATACTTATAGCTGTGGTTATTTAACACCTAAATCACCTAGTAATTATTTTTTAAATTCGGCACCCTAAGGGATGTAGTAAGCTTTAAAGTTTCATTACATAAATTCACTTAAATGTAAATATCTTTTTTGTTTCTTGTCCCATTTCGATAAATTTCGTTGTTTTGGAAAGCTAACAGTCCAAGCTTAATTTTCAGTCAAGAAAAATGTGCAATAGACATATGAAATTTTACCCAGAAGTGAAAACTTTGGTTTAAAAATTTGGAAATTAGGTGTACGTATTTAAATTAATATTTCGAAACATTGTTAGATATATATTTAAATATCGAATTTACGAAATAAATTGTAACCTATTCTTGGAAAAAAAAACTAATTCACAAGTTGCCAAAAAAACTTTCAGAATCTCGTTTCCAAGATATACTCAAATTTACAAATTTTTACGCTTTTCACTTCTGGATCAGATTGCATCCACTTTTCAAATTCAACTTAAGTTTTTCTTAAATGGAAATTAAGCTTGCAATGTTAGCTTACTAAACCATTGAAGTTTATCACAATCGGACAAGGAACAAAAAAGTTATTTACATTAGAGTGAATTGGTTTAAAAAGTTCCCATATCTATATTTTGGGGGGTTAAATCCCTCAACTATACGTGGTTAACGTTTTTCGCACATGTTTAGAATCACCCCGCATTTGTTTAATTGTGTATTAAACAACAACAGCCACTAAAACTCAATACATAATGCAACTTACTTGAGCGCAGTTACAAAGCGAAACATGGCACAGTTTAAAATTCAACAATTATTAAGCAAAATTATCAAGAAGAATGTTGCTGCGTTTTCTTGGCCCGTCGTTTTATTACAGCAGATTTGTTTATTCGGCCACTTATCAGTTTTGTAATATCCATTAACATTTTACTACTTTTATTATTATTATTATCCGTATGTTAACCAAAAAAACTAACGCTAAACATAGATAATTAATACTGATGAAAATAGTATACAATCGCATAAAAATAGCATAAAAACATAGTTCAACATACCGACATCAAAAAACAGGTTGCGTCATAGAGAGTATCTTCGCAAATAAAATTTGCTTATTCGTCAAAATTTCAAAATAAAACCATAAAATTCGTAAAATATTAAACAATTCGGACGAAATAATGATTCCCTGCTTGTTGTCAACGTCAATACTTACGGCAATAAAATTAGCAAAAACGTATGTATTTGTTGCATTTGAAATCACGTGTTATTATTGTAAACAGTTTATAAAATGATTTAACAACAAAGACAACACTTAATAATTATACAAGTACGGCAAAATTTCGCTTGAAATAACGAGTAAACAATTACAATTACTACTTCAAAATTGAGGTGAACATAGAGATGGCAACTTTCATAATTTTCTTGTAGTTAATGAATACTGATTTTACGCCAAAATATTAACAACTAATACTTTTTTTTAAGCCGTGGGTTTTACCTAGTGCATTCATAACCACACAAGTTTTTAATCAGCCATGGAGGCTTTGGAATACCGAAAGCCAACGAAGTGCAGCAGGGTGGTAAATGCCTGCAAGGGCAATATTGGAAATAGTGCTATGGCGTTCACTTTGGGTGTACTAACAAATAATGCACTAACTGTATAGCGCCTAAGCTGCTCTACTCATGGCATGTGAAAGCCGAGGAGATATCCCCATGGCCGGATTAACCTTTAAACTTAGAAGGCTTAGCCTAAGTAAAAAATGAAATATATTTACAAAGATTTTGGAATTGTTGTGGGTTGATTGTCACAATTTGCAGCGACATAACCGAACCTAACGAGCTCCCGTATACAACGAGAGTTTAGAAAGTAAATTGTAATTGGATTAAAATTGCTTATTGTATTATATTTCCCGCTTACAGCGATCTTTCGTCGCGGATACACGAATAGAAATATAAATATAATGAATTTAGAATTTTTCTAGGTCGTGTAATCAAAATTTGTGGCGGTATTACCAAACCTAACGAACTCCCGTATACAAGGACACTTTAGAAAGTAAATGTTTAGATTTGCATTGTTTACTGTAATATATTTCCCGCTTATAACGAGTAAAAAATATAATATACAGTAGACGCTTATAAAGAACCTCAAGGGACCCCAAAAATCGGTTCTTTATTTCCGATGTTCGTTACTAACTATAATAACAAAAAAATATTTAAACTAATGGACTGTGTTTCGGGACGTTAATTTAGGTCGCTATAATTTATAGGTCGTGATAATCTATATATCGCTATAAACGGGTTTGTTATAAGCGGCTTCTACTGTATTTATGAAGTTCTAAAAGAATTTTTTTGGGTTGACTGTCACAAATGCGGCGGTATGATCGAACCTAAGGAGCTCCTGTATACATCGAGAGTACCGAAAGTAAATGTTTGGATTTGCATTGTTTTTTGTATTATATTTCCCACTTACGCAATATGCCCTCTCGGATACAACGAATAGAAAATGAAATATATTTACGAAGTTTTTGGAATTCTTTGGATCGATTGTCACAATGTGCGACGGTATTATCGAACCCAACGAGCTCCGTATACAACGAGATTATAGGAAGGAAATGTTTGGATTTGCATCGTTTTCTGTATTATATTTCCCATTTACATCAATATGTCCTCTTGGATACAACGAATAGAAAATGAAATATATTGACGAAGTTTTTGGAATTTTTAGGATTGATTGTCACAATTTGCGGCAGTATCGTCGAACCTAACGAGCTCCGTATACAACGAGATTTTCGGAAGAAAATGTTTGGATTTGCATTGTTTTCTGTATTATATTTCCCACTTACAGGAAGGAATATGTCCTCTCGGATACTATAAACAGAAAATGCAATATGTTTACAAAGCTTTTGAAATTTTTCTGGATTGATTGTCACAATTTGCGGTGGTGTTATCGAACCTAACGAGCTCCCGTATACAACGAGAGTTCGGAAAGTAAATGTTTGGATTTGCAAAGTTTTCTGTATTATATTTCCCACTTACAGCAATATGTCGTCTGGGATACAACGAATAGAAAATAAAATATATTTACGAAGTTTTTGGATTTTTTCTGGGCTGAATGTCACAATTTGCGGCTATATTATCGAACCTAACGAGCTCCCGCATACAACGAGAGTTCCGAAAGTAAATGTTTGGTTTTGCATTGTTTTCTGTATTATATTTCCCACTTACAGCAATATGACCTCTCGGATACAACGAATAGAAAATGATATATATTTACGAAGGTTTTGGAATTTGTCTGGATTGATTGTCACAATTTGCGGCGGTATTATCGAACCTAACGAGCTCCGTATACAACGAGATTTTAGGAAGAAAATGTTTGGATTTGCATTGTTTTCTGTATTATATTTCCCAGTTACAGCAATATGTCCTCTCGGATACAACCAATAGAAAATGAAATATATTTATGAAGTTTTTATAATTTTTCAGAATTAATTGTCACAATTTGCGGCGGTATTATCGAACCTAAAGAGCTCCCGTATACAAAGCGAGTTCCGAAAGTAAATGTTTAGATTTGAATTGTTTCCTGTATAATATTTCCCACTTACAGCAATATGTCCTCTCGGAACAACGAATAGAAAATGAAATATATTTATGAAGTTTTTATAATTTTTCAGGATTAATTGTCACAATTTGCGGCGGTATTATCTAACCTAACAAGCTCCCGTATACAACGAGACTACCGAAAGTAAATGTTTGGTTTTGCATTGTTTTCTGTACTATATTTCCCACTTACAGAAATGTCCTCTCGAATATAACGTATAGAAAATGAAATATATTTACGAAGTCTTTTTGGATTGATTGTCACAATTTGAGGCGGTATTATCGAACCTAAAGAGCTCCCGTATATAAAGCGAGTTCCGAAAGTAAATGTTTCGATTTGAATTGTTTTCTATATAATATTTCCCACTTACAGCAATATGTCCTCTTGAATACAACGAATAGAAAATGAAATATATTTACGTATAGTTTTTGCAATTTTTCTGGATTAATTGTCACAACTTGCGGCGGTATTATCGAAGTTAACGAGCTCCGTATACAACGAGATTTTAGGAAGAATATGTTCTGATTTGCCTTGTTTTCTGTATTATATTTTCCACTTACGGCAATATGTCCTCTCGGATATAGCGCAAAGAAAATGAAATATATTTACGAAGTTTTTCTGGGTTGAGCATCACATGCGGCAGCATTACCAAATCCAACGACATCCCGTATATAATAAGAGTTTTTCGAAGTAAATATTTGGATTTGCATTATTTGCGGTATTGCATTTCCCGTTTACAGCAATAGGTCTTCCCGGAATCAATGTATTAGGAAATTTTCTGGGTTGAATGTAACGATATACGGCGGATTACCGAACCTAACAAGAATAACGAAGTAAATGTTTGGATTTGCATTATTTGTTGTATTGCATTTCCTGCTTGCAGGAATAGGTGTTCCTGGATAAAAATTGATGTATTTTTATGAAGTATACGTGGAATGTCACAATATACAGCGAACCTAACGAGATCTCTATACAACAAGAATTTAGGAAGTAAATGTTTGGATTTGCAACGTTTACTGTATTGCATTCCCATACATAGTACAGGAAATTTTATCATTATTAATAATTTTACTAGATATTACGTTTAACGGATATAACGAAGAAATAATTACAGCCATAAAGGTCTCCCACTGTAGTAACTAAATAGAAATTAATGGAATTATTAATGTATATATGTATTATTTGAGACATTATTTTTCAATTTAACATAGAAAAACAACCAACTTTATTCCAAAAAAATTATAATACAACTCTAATACTAATTTTATGAAACATATTTAAGAAGTGAAAAGAGAATTATTAAAAAAGGTTACATTCAGAAAGTTTATGCACACTCAAAAAAACTCATTTCGCTTACAATTTCTACAGGCTCTTGATTTATATTTAGCAGTAGCACAGACATACCACGGAACTATAGAAAAAGAGCAGTAAATGTATTTTTTAAGCAGAAATCTTAAATTATATAGCATCAAAATACAAGTCGCCCACTTTCTCCATAAAAATTTCACCTTAAATTGTGGCTATTTATTTGTTTATAACTGTTTTCTAGCGGTCATACCACGCATGCAACAGCAAGCTAAAAAAGGTTAACGTCATACCTATTTAATTTGTTGTTGTTTAAATTTCACTCTAATCTAAATTGAAAGTAGGTTGTTTTCTATGGGTTTTCACAAACAAACAATAACCACTTATACAGTTAATTTTGTAACAATTGCATATTCATGTTTGCTCCATAAATCACGTATGCTATTATGTCATACCTAGTAAATTCTATATCCATGAAGAATTCGCCACAATGTAAACAAATATCACTGAACAATTAGTCTTCGATTATCGAGCTTCCGATATGTACTTCTCATTACTAATAGATTTGATAGCACTTGTTGGTCGGGTAGGAAGGTCGTTCCAGGTATTTCCAACAATAATTTACACTTTACAATGTGCTATAAAAATTAACGTCTATTGCCGCGATAAATAAACACAAAGTAAATCCACAGATACTGCAAAACAATTTAATCGGCGAGCGCTTTAAGGCGTTTTGGCTGCCCTACTACGTACCAAGCGCTTTTTGTTCTTGGCATTCGCCGACAGAAATAGCCCAAAAATCTCACGTGAATGTGATTTCAGAAGGTGGCGTTCAATAACATTGCTAATAAATAACCGTTAAACAGGTGGCGCGATGGCGAGGTTATTAAACAATACATTATTCAATTGTGGCATGTTTACAGAGGCGAAAAATGCAAGAAAAATGAAATGTGCATCCAAGAAAAGCAAGAACGGTTTTTCATTATGACGTCATAATACTGTTCACATGACAAATATGTAAACCAAGGAAGTGCGTAGACACAAGTTTACGCCAAGGTAAAAATTGTTATTCGTTTAACGTCACAAAGCAAACGTCTAACAATAGTATAGTAACCAAGAGGCGATTTATCAATTTTTTGAAACTCATAACGCCCCAACCTGCAACTAACCCTATTACGATGTGTCAACATTTACAAAAATGAAGCTTGAGTTTAAAATGCAAGAAAACTACTGCAAAATATTATTGTTTATAATTAAAATATTATTTTTCGAAAATGTTTTTTAGCAATATGGTGCCACCCGTTTGGGGATCGAGCTAGAGATTAAAAAGGTTGAAGGCCGCTGGTGCACATCCGAAGACCCCGACGGCCAAAAATGACAATTTACCGAAAAGCACTCGCCGAGGATTACCGATGCCCTGGTTCAGTTTCACGATATCCGAAATAAACCAAAGAGTCGCCCCCGTCCTCCGGCGCCTTAAAATCTTCTCGCTTTTTTGCGATTCGGAAAACTTAATAAATAAATTTTCATCAAAATTTGAAACACCACTGCGTTACACATTAAAAAATTAACATTTTGGTGCCTCACTTGTGGGGGGGGGGGGTCCGAGGCAAAGTACCCCCGACGGCGCAACTTTTCAGTGACATTGTGAAGTTAACCGCTGCGATTTTCGTTTTCGAAAAGGAGCCGTGTGGCCTCCTTCCACGCCCCCTAGCGAGATAATACCATGTCCCGGAACGGTTTTGGAGACAATTTTTTTTAATTTTTCAATGACGTTGGCGGCGATACGGCACCATTAACGTTATGTATACGCGGTTTCTGTGAAGAATAAACGCTTTCATTCTCGTATGGCGATATATACTATACATACGAGGCTTACATCGAAAATAAATAACAAAGGTACTGAGGTTTGAACTAGGATCTTCCAGATTGCAAGGTCTAATTTCAACCTTACTCCATTAAGTCTTACACCGTCCTTCCCGCGAATACGTATTTAACGACATTATGACGCAATATAACCCCACCCCCCGAATTTTGTACAGTAAACCATTCATTATCCGTGGTAATTCGGTTTATTTCCGTAGAATATCCGCGATATTTATTTGTTATCTTTTCTTAGTTATATATATATTTAACAAATCCACTTATATCGAGAAAAAATTACTACTGAGGACCAGAGTTAATCTGCCCCATCCCAGGATTTTCGGCGTTTTGCATAGCTACCATCTCAAAATAAAATATACGAGGTGTTTCCTTTTAGCTAAAAAAGTTGAGAGCGTTTTCAAACAACCACATGTAGAAATTAATATAACTGTTTATCCCTTCATGTACGTCAAGTGTTTATTAACCACATAAAGATGCACTTGCAACCATTCATAAAGACAATAAGTAAGTCTCTTGCCGTAAACACCCAGTATTTATTATCATAAACGTTAGAAGAAGCACATGTTTATGTTTTACAGTATCAAATAACACACACCAGGAAGTATTCGTCACAGTCCAAACTTATCAGGACGGATATAGTCTGGTAAGTACAAACTTAAATATCACACGTACGGCGGGCGATCATAAAATTAACACACTAACCGAATGGAACGTTAACTGGATGCAAAAT
The DNA here is from genome assembly GCA_014611495.1 of Limonius californicus. Lineage (NCBI taxonomy): Eukaryota > Metazoa > Arthropoda > Insecta > Coleoptera > Elateridae > Limonius > Limonius californicus. The sequence continues at coordinate 4,299 of JABXWE010051000.1, read as the reverse complement.
CCACATTGGAAGCAATTAAATAATCAAACAAGCATTTGGCGTTGATGGGAAAAACTCTTGATTTTCTAGAAGTTCTGACACTTCTAGTGCAAGACAATTGAGAAAAAATCCTGTAAATTGTGAGAGAATAAAACAAACACAAATTTCAAAACAGTGCCCTAAAAAATTCACAAGGATTCAGTACTACTATGTTTCGGTATTTATACTTTTTGAAGGAAGAATATGAGGTAGAATCTTCCGCACGAAGGAAACACAGAAGTGGCTTCTGCATCACGACAATGCATCAGCTCACACCACTGTCTATACAGCCATTCATTATAAAAATAATAATGTATTGCAGTGATCTCCCCGATTTAGTGCGCGGCGATTACTTCCTTCACCCCCAAGCCCAAGGACGAATATTATACGATATAAGAACGATGCGCGCCGAATTGCATATAATAGTAAAAAAGAAGTCCTCGGTCATTTCGCCGTATTTATACGAACAGATCGAGCACGCGACCGACCCGCTGCGATGACGTGGACACGTGCTGGACGGCGATTCGTGTTTTAACTCGGGACGCCGAACGGTACGAGCTACGGGAAACTGCTATAAGGAAAAGTTGTTGTTCTCGACGAGGCCAACATATCGCACACACCGCAAATCGCAACATTTTATGGATGCCTTCTTTTTTCCATAAATTTGTTATTTTCAATCATCTGTCATTTGTTTTTGGATAAATATTTTTTTATGAAACTCAAGGATCTGACGCAGAATTAAAATACCTACTCGGCCCCCATTGCCATTTAGAAAAATAGTTCAAGATGGCGCCTAGTCGCCATTTTGAAAGTTATAAAATTTAAATATAGGGTAAAAAGTAGCCTCCCATTAAAGCACACAAAATTTTGTGAAAAAAATATCTAGTAGTTGAAAAATTAGCAGGGGAGGAGGCCATTTTACGACCGCACTTAATTTTTTTAGCCAGCCCTATGTTTCTAAACAAGTGTTTTTAATAATTTTATAAATAGCGTAATAATATAACATTGAAATTTAATCTACAGCAATTACAATTTAAATAAATCATAGACATGGACATGGTCATAAATCCTAATCATGATCCTCTTTATTAACGAATTCGATTATAGAGGGTTGTGCAACATAATATGTATATGTTCCCCTTCTAGACAACTTCATTAAAAAAAAAGTATTCTGAAAAATTGTAGATATAGCATTATATAACATTGATATTTAATCTACGGCATTTACAACCGTATATGAAAACTAAACACAGAAAGGAATCCGTTAAAATGATACTGGCGGTGAAAATGTTTTGGCGAAACGTAGTTATTTCTGGCACTCACATTGTTGTACCCCGAATTGTAAATTGCAGAAGTGAGTACATGGATAAGATAGTCAAACACAGTAAACCGTTGTGAGATAATATTTACAACAAACTTCCTTTAATGTAAGCCACAAGTACAAACAAATATAATATATTTTATGTAAAATTCGAATACTTAGTATCAAAAAAAAACTAATTTTGTTATAATATTAAACTTTAGAAATATATATAGCACGATATAATTAAACAACTCTTTAATAACACACGACATATTTAATAATAAATTCCAAATTATGAGAACTATTTGAAAAGTTCTTGAAGTGAAGTATAGATGGGGTTGCTAGTTCTGAATTTATTAGTGTATTAACAGCTGTAAAAGTAGGTTATGGTCGCCATTTTCATCATTTAATACCTGAATGATTTTTTGCTTCCTTTTTTGATTAATAAAATACAATACTATTTAGAATCAACGTATTCATTTGACAGCTACAACATACACTAGCGCCACCAAAATTGAAGTAACACATTTCAATCTTTGTTGGTATCAAAAGGACACCCCGGTTGTTTTTGATTTTTTTTATCTCGTTATTAAGCAATAAACTGTGTTTTATTATTTACTTTTAATAGTTTACAAATTATTATAAAGAAATAAAGATGGAACATAATTCGCGTCTTAGTAACAAGGTGAATCGAGCAGCGACATCTAGACGTCAGGTCAGTAATCAAAAATGTTTGGTAGGTCTTAGTTGGTTCTATTTTTGGCATACTCCTAGATTAATACCGTGTGTTCAAAAAGTAATTACATAATGGTGGGCCATGGAATAATAAAATAATGTCTAATGCAAGCTTTATATACCAATTGACGTTTAGGCACAGCCTTTCTAACGCCATCTAGCGCAAGCACCAGTACCTAACCGGCAGTGTTATGTTAAGTTTTATGGTAAATGTAAATAAATCAATTTTTGAAGAAATGAGTTCTATTATTTCAATTTACACGGTAAAAGTAACACCTAAGTTACTACACTAATAAACAAATCATAACAAGTAGGTAATCATTAAAATTGGAATTTGGAGTTTTTTTATTTCACGGGTACAGAAAACTAAACATAAAAAACTAAAGAAGCTGTTCAAAATGACCACAGTTTTCCTGCAGACACAAATTTACTCGTCTTTTCATACTATTAAAAGTATTTATAAGAATTTGAGGAGTTATATTGGCATACTGTTCCGTAATTCTGTTTTGCAGTTCCTCGATATTGTTAATAGGGGTCTTGTATACATTATTTTTCGTATAAGGGGATATAAAGTAATGTAAAATAGTCAAGCCTGGTGATCTAGGTGGAAATTCTGGATTTGAACGTAAACCAATTATTCGATCGTCAAAAAATTCACGAAGGTAATTGAAGGTTTCTTGAGCGGTGTGGGCCGTCGCGCCATCCTGTTGGAAATAGCCTTGCTGGAGCTCATCCTCCTGAAGCTGATTAATAAATTCACGTACAATATTCCGGTATCTCACAGTTTCGTGGAAAAATATGGGTCCGATAATACGTCTTCGAGACACAGCAATCCAAACACCAACTTGTAACGGGCGAAAGGGAGATTCGCGAAAAGTATGCGGATTTGCAGCACTCCATAACCTCATATTTTGTGAGTTTATATACCCCGAAAGGGTGAACCAGGCCTCGTCAGAAAAAAACGTTAAATTTAGCAATTCGTCGTTGTTCGTTAAATCATCCTAATGATAAAACAGTCTCTTGCGAAAGTATACGTAGTGATGTAGTGGGTTGCTCGTTCAAACGTTGACGAACATCATCAACTGTATTTTGAGTACAAACTCTTGGACTTCCAGCTCTATCGCTATGAGTAATGCTCCCTGTATCTCGGTGTACATCAACACATCTTCTAAGTGCGCTGCAAAAATCTCCTTCAAGGACAGCAATATCTGGAAATTGTTGCCGAAATTCCCCTAAACATGGCACCGCACTGTAAATCCATTCGCCGTTTTCTCGAACATCATTTCGAAAATATGATTCAATCATAAATGTTTTGTGTTCTATTGTAAAAACCATTATAATTGTAACTTCATTGAATTTTCAATGTAAACTTATAACAACAGTGATGACAGTTAACGAATTTTAAAGGTAGCTGTTGACCACAAATCACTTACTTTTATAGATGTTTGGGCTAAATGAGCAAGCCATATGCAGGTTCGTATCCATGCTGCAAGTTTTCCTCCCGTCATTAAGATGGCAGCACTAGTACTCTGCGCATGTGCCGTAACTTTCTTCCAAAACAAAATTCGCAACCTTGAATATGAACACGTCACTTGCAGTAAGCACATGATTCTTGGCTTTGTGCGTGTGCGCGTTGTTTCATGTTTATGTTCTCACGTATGGGTTTATAGGTTATCCTCAATCCATTCATTTATTGTAGTACATCCTTTTTGTGATTTTGAGTGTAAAACTACTAATTTTTTTCTTTGATGTAAAATTAGAGTCCCTGAAAGTCATTTTGACGTTGGTTTTTTTGAAGGAAAACAAACATCAAAATGACATTCAGGGACTGTGTAAAATGAGTGTAGTGAATAAATTCATAGACCTCGCTTGATATAATGCTATTTTTTTGTGTTTATTACAGAAGCAACTAAAGATTGCATTCCACTACCATTGCCTGTTGCATCACAAGTTGTTGATTCGTTGCCCGAGTCCATATCTACAAGGGACGATGAATTTCAAACAAAAAATTTTGTGGCAGAGATACAAGACCTTATAATGGGTCTGATAATGTGAAACGTAATGCTATTCTTCAATGTTATAAAGGTAGAAAAAAATGAATGAATGAATTTTCCAGAATCTTATTTTTTTACACCTGGGCACGAGATTTTGTAAATTTTGTAAGCCATTCATTAATTCAAAGGGCAACCAAATTTCTGTCATTACATTCTGCAGTTTAATTTTGTCATTAATATAAATTAGTC